>PVIY010020938.1:0-43213 GCA_004026745.1 Myrmecophaga tridactyla
TATCTAGGAATAAACGTAACCAGGAATGTAAAGGACCTGTACACAGAAAACTACATAACATTGTTAAAAGAAAGCAAAGAAGATTTAAATAGGTAGAAAGACATTCCCTGCTCTTGGATAGGAAGGTTAAATGTAGTTAAGGCATCAATTCTACCCATCTTAATCTACAGATTCGACACAATATCAATCAAAATTACAACAAACTTATTTGAAGACTTGGAAAAGCTAGTTATCAAATTCATCTGGAAGGGAAAGAGACATCAAATAGCTAAAAATGTGCTTAAAAAAAGGAATGAAGGGGAAGGGTTAACACTTCCTTATTTAAAAGCTTATTATAAATTCACAGTGTTTGAAACAGCATGGTCCTGGCACAATGATAGAACTATGACCAATGGAATTGAATTGAAAGTGCGGAGATAGACCACCAAATCTATGGTGAATTGATCTTCTTTCAACAAAGCCCCCAAATCCACTGAACTAGAACAGAATAGTCTTCAATAAATAGGCATGGGAGAACTAGATATCAATACCAAGAAGAATTTAAAAGAACCCTTACTTTACACCCTATACAAAAATTAAATCAAAATGGATCAAAGACTTAAACATAAGAGCCAGTACCATAAACTCCTAGAAGAAAATATTGGGAAACATCTTTAAAGCTTAGTAAAGCACAAGCAAAGAAAGAAAAAATAGATAAATGGGAATTCCTCAGAATCAAATGCTTCTGTGCCTCAAAAGACTTTGTCAAAAAGCCAGCTCAATGAGAGAACATCATCAGAAATGACGTATCAGATAAAGGTTTGATATCCTGTGTACATAAAGAAATCATACATCTCAACAACAAAAGAACAAGCAACCCAATTGTAAAATATGCTAAAGAGAGGACTAGACATTTTTCTGAAGAGCAAATACAGATGGCTAAAAAGTACATGAAGAGATGCTCAGTTTCATTAGTTAAAAGGGAAATGCAGTTCAAGACTACAATGAGATTGAAGGCATTTGACAGCATACCGTAAGGTCACACTGGCAGGCCTGGGAGAGACAGAGGAATGTCACCCGCACTGGAATCTTCCACTGTCCCTTTCTTTGGTGTCCCTGAAGCTTTTATACCTGGAGAGCACTCCCCAGGAGGTGGGCAGGGAGTGCCAAGATGGCGGCTTGGCAAGGGGTGGGATTTAGTTTGTCCTCCAGAACAGCTACTAAATAGCCAAGAACAGTACATAGCAACTCCTGGAGCCACATCAGTGACCGGACACGCAGTTTACCCCAGTCTGGACCATCTGGACTGGCTACAAGCCCCCGCAAAACCATGAGTGCCCCAAGCCGCCATGGCGGGCAGCCCTCCCCCATAGGCTGCTTCCCAGAGGGGAAAGGAAAGGGACTTTACCAGCAGCAGGGGCTGAGTGCAACTAAGCTTCAATTGTGGAATTAATTCACATATTCTGACTACTAAAAATAGGCCCCCAGCTCAGCTGAACCTTGTCAAAGCAGAGGTTGCTGGGTTTTGCCCCACCACCGAGGCAGCAGGGCTGACAGAAAAAGAAAAAAAAAAAAAAAGAAACAGAGTTTTTTTGGATCGGATAGCACATAATACTTGAAAGGGTCTGGGCTCTGAAGGAAAGGAGGGGGCACATAGGATCTGAAGGTAGACAAAGAAACATACCAATTTATGCTCTTGATTGGCAAATCTGAGGAACCCTGCTCTGAGAAGGATTTTTCTCTTTCTTCCTTTTTTTTTGTGGTTGTGTTTCTACAAAGGCTGAACTGCCTTTGGATACAGCTGCAAGGCTCCTTAAACTGCAACTGCCCCAGGCATAGGCAGAAACAAGCTTGTTGGAGCGCTTCTCTGGAGCCTGTGCCTTCCCCAGGAGAGGGGTGGGGCCCGCTCAGGTGGATTCCCTCCCTCAAGGAATTCAGACCCCAGGGCTAGGAAATTTCAAGCCATTAAAGCCAGCCTGCAACCTCTCCTCTGTCTTCATCACGCCCTCAGCAGGGAGAGTCTGCCAAAGTTAAAGGTACCACATCATCTTATGCTGGTGGGACCTGCAGGCAGACAAGCACCACATACTGGGCAGGATAAGAAGTAAAACTCTCACTGTTTGCAGATGATATGATTCTATATGTCGAAAATCCTGAAAAATCCACAGCAAAACTACTAGAGGTAACAAATGAGTACAGCAAAGTGGCAGGGTACAAGATCAACACTCAATAATCTGTAGTGTTTCTATACACTAGTAGTGAACAATATTTCATTGTTCAGGGGGAAATCAGGAAAAGAATTCCATTTACAATTGCAACCAAAAGAATAAAATATTTAGGAATAAATTTAACTAAAGAGACAAAAGACCTATACAAAGAAAACTACAAGAAATTGTTAAAAGAAATCACAGAAGACCTAAATAGATGGAAGGGCATACCGTGTTCATGGATTGGAAGACTAAATAGTTAAGATGTCAATTCTACCTAAATTAATTTACAGATTCAATGCAATACCAATTAAAATCCCAAAAACTTACTTTTCAGAACTAGAAAAACCAATAACCAAATTTATCCGGAAGGGCGGGGTGCCCCAAATAGCTAAAAGTATCCCAAGAAAGAAAAATGAAGTTGGAGGTCTCACGCTACCTGACTTTAAGGCGTATTATGAAGCTACAGTGGTCAAAACAACATAGTACTGGCCTAAAGATAGATATACTGACAAATGGAATCGAATAGAGTGTTCAAATATAGACCCTCTCATCTATGGACAATTGATCTTTGATAAGGTAGTCAAGTCAACTTACCTGGAACAGAACAGTCTCTTCAATAAATGGTGCCTAGAGAACCAGATATCCATATGCAAAAGAACGAAGGAGGATCCATATCTCACACCCTATACAAAAATTAACTCAAAATTGATCAAAGATCTAAACATTAGGTCTAAGACCATAAAACTGTTAGAAGAAAATGTAGGGAGATATCTTATAAATCTTATAAGATGGTTTCCTAGACCTTAGCACTGAAGAAAGAAAGAAAGAAATGAGAACTCCTCAAAATTAAACACTTTGGTGCATCAAAGAACTTCATCAAGAAGGTAAATAGATAGCCTACACAACGAGAGAGAATATTTGGAAACGAAATATCAGATAAATCTCTAGTATCCAGAATATATAAAGAGATGATTCAACTCAACAACAAAAAGACAGCCAACTCAACTACAAAATGGGCAAAAGACTTGAACAGATACTTCTCAGAAGAGGAAATACAAATGGCCAAAAGGCACATGAAACGATGCTCAACCTCCCTGGCTATTACGGAAATGCAAATCAAAACCACAATGAGATATCATCTCACACGCACCACAATGGCCATTATCAATAAAACAGGAAATGACAAGTGCTGGGGAGGATGTGGAGAAAGAGGCACACTTATCCATTTTGTTGGTGGGAATGTTAAATGGTACAACTGCTGTGGAAGGCAGTTTGGTGGTTCCTCAGGAAGCTAAATATAGAATTGCCATATGACCCAGCAATACCATACCTAGATATCTACTCAGAGGACATGAGGGCAAGGACACAAGCGGACATTTGCACACCAATGTTTATAGCAGCATTATTTATAATTTTATAATTGCAAAGAGATGGAAACAGCCAAAATGTCCATCAACAGAAGAGTGGCCAAACAAACTGTGGTATATACATACGATGGAATATTATGCAGCCATAAGACAGAATAAAGTTATGAAGTATGTAACAACATGGATGGAACTTAAGGACATTATGCTGAGTGAGATTAGCCAGAAACAAAAGGACGAATACTGTATAGTCTCACTGATATGAACTGACGTTAGTGAATAAACTTGGAGAATTTCATTGGTAACAGAGAGTATCAGCAGATATAGGGTAAGATATTGGGTAATTGGAGCTGAAGGGATACAGATTGTGCAACAGGACTGATTGTAAAAACTCAGAAATGGAGAGCACAATACTGCCTAACTGTAATACAATTATGTTAAAACACTGAATGAAGCTGAATGTGAGAATGATAGAGGGAGGAGGGCTGGGGGCACAAATGAAATCAGAGAGAAAGATAGATGATAAAGACTGAGATGGTATAGTCTAGGAATGCCTAGAGTGTATAATGAAAGTGACTAAATGTACAAATTTTAAAAATGTTTTTGCATATGGAAGAACATAGGAATGTCATTACTGCAGGGTGTTGAAAATTGATAGTAATTAATATTCTAAAGTTTTACCTTATGTGTGAGACTAAAGCAAAAAATGTTTATTTGGCCCAAAAATTATATTTCGACTAGTGCATTTCCTAATATAACTTATGAAGACAGCTTAATTGAACACCATAAGTACATGGAACCTTGAGGAGGGTATGAGATTTTGTTGGTTTGTCCAGAGTGATGCACCGATAAATCCCAGAGTGATTTGAACAGTGAATTAAAAAGTGTTTGCAAATCCCCTTCGGAGAATGGTGAAAAAGGGGGAAAATTCAACTTCCCCAAGTCATGATATTCTCACAAGTAGTGCAAACAACCAAAGCAAAAGGCTGAGCCCCCAATCTTGGGGGTTGTTCATATGAAACTTAACCCCACAAAGGATAGGCTAAGCCTACTTAAAATTAGGCCTAAGAGTCACCCCCAAAAGAACCTCTTTTATTGCTCAGATGCGGCCTCTCTCTCCAGCCAACACAACAAGCAAACTCACCGCCCTCCCCCTGTCTACGTGCGACATGACTCCCAGGGGTGTGGACCTTCCTGGCAATGTGGGACAGAAATACTAGAATGAGCTGAGACTCAGCACCAAGGGATTGAGAAAACCCCTAGAATGAGCTGAGACTCAGCATCAAGGGATTGAGAAAACCTTCTCAACCAAAAGGGGGAAGAGCGAAATGAGACAAAATAAAATGTCAATGGCTGAGAGATTCCAAACAGAGTAGAGAGGTTATCCTGGAGGTTATTCTTATGCATTAAATAGACATCACCTTTTTAGTTAAGGTGTAATGGAGAGGCTGGAGGGAGCTGCCTGAAAATGCAGAGCTGTGTTCCAGTAGCCATGTTTCTTGATGATGATTGTACAATGATATAGCTTTCACAATGTGACTGTGTGATTGTGAAAACCTTGTGTCTGATGCTCCTTTTATGTACCTTGTCAATAGACGAGTAGAACATATGGAATAAAAATAAATAATAGGGGGGACAAAAGTTAAAATAAATTTAGATTGAAATGCTAGTGATCAATGAAAGGGAGGGGTAAGGGGAATGGTATGTATGAATTTTTTTCTGTTGTCTTTTTATTTCTTTTTCTGAATAGATGCAAATACTCCAATAAATAATCATGATGATGAATATGCAACTATGTGATGATATTGTGAATTACTGATTATATATGTAGAACAGAATGATCAGAAGTTAAGAAAGTTTGCGTTTGTTATATTTTTTAAAAATTTTTTAAATTAATAAAAAAAATTTTTTTAAAGACTACAATGAGATATCACATCACACCTAAAAGAATGGCTGCTACTAAGCAAACAGGAAACTATAAATGTTGGAAAGGATGTGGAGAAACTGGAACACTTAATGCACTGCTGGTGGGAATGTATAATGGTGCAGCCACTATGGAAGACAGTTTGATGGTTCATTAGAAAATTAAATATCAAGTTGTCCTATGACCCAGAAATAGCACTACTCAGTATATACCCAGAAGATCTGAAAGCAGTAACACAAACAGACATTTGCACACCGATGTTCATAGTGGCATTATTCACAATTTTCAAAAGATGTAAACAATCCAAATACCCATCAACAGACGAGTGGAGAAAGAAAATGTGGTATATACATATGATGGAATATTATGCAGCAGAAAGACAAAAATGACGTCCTGCAGCATATGACAAAATGGACGAATGTTGAGGACATACTGCTGAGTGAAATAAGCCAGATACAAAAGGACAGATACTCTATGATTGTCTATTATGACCTTTGTAAAGGTAAGCTCTGAGGCTTACAATATAGAATTTAGGGGACCTATAGATATACAGAAGCTATAGATAGGTGAACAGTTAGCTAATGGGGTTGAACTTAAATGTAAGGGAATGGATAGAAGTGACGGCAGTTCATTAGTGGGTCTATAAGTAATATTACCATATCTGAAGGGAACATGATTGAAAGGGGTTGTATAGACCCATGTGCCCTACTGATTAATGCTACAAATACAAATAAGTTCTTGCATGAGCTACTTTAAAGGTATGTATCTTGTATAAAGAGTCAATAACAGCGGTATAAGGGGAAAACTACTATTGTATTCTATGGTCTATGTTTAACAGGAAAACATCAATAGTACCACAGCAATACCAGGGGTAAATAATTGGTGTAGGGGGAAGGACAAGACTTAAGGGGAGGTTTGGATTTTCTGTTTGGTGAGGGTGTGTTTATCAGTTATTTTTCTCTTGGGAGCTACGAAAGTTATTTAAAACTGAGAGTGTTTATGATTGTTCATCTAAGGAAGGATTATGTGAGACATAGATTGTTTAATGTGGACATTACACATGATGCCCAAAGGAAAGAGGTGGCTGAAGGATATATTGTCTGAGAAGTAGATTGGCGAACTGTGGTATATACATTTGTTGGAATATTGTGCAGCTCCAGATAAGAAAGAAGTCAAGAGGCATGCAGCAAGGTGAATAAACCTTGGGGACATTATGTTGTGCAAAATAAACCAGAAACAGAAGAAAAGAGATTGTATGGTCCCTTTTAGAAA
Source organism: Myrmecophaga tridactyla (assembly GCA_004026745.1). Lineage (NCBI taxonomy): Eukaryota > Metazoa > Chordata > Mammalia > Pilosa > Myrmecophagidae > Myrmecophaga > Myrmecophaga tridactyla. The sequence goes on from PVIY010020938.1 coordinate 6,750, forward strand.
ATACTTATAAGAAAATTGGGGCTCAGATTGTAAACTCTTACAGCAGTCACATTTAGACGAAGGTGTAAATAATTTCTAGATTTTCAGATGCTGTGCTATATACGTATAACGTGGTATCTCCATGGAAATTTGGCAACTTGTGTGACCCCTGAGACTCAGAGTTGGAGTTCTGCAGTTCTGAAAGTAAGTATGTAGTAATGCTGTTAAAGAAATCAAAAAAAGAGACCAGGCTTCAGTTAGAGATAAGAATGAAGTAAATTGGGTCAGGTAAGTAAATCAGAATACAGGGGTAAGGAGGACATTGTCTGCATTTTAGAACTTCATCTAATGTATGAGAGCAAAGGAAGAGAGTTTTATTTCATCCAAAATCTAAATTTTCTGTAGCAAATAATCTAACTCAGCCTGTCTGGTTAGCTCATTTAAACAACCCAAATACATGGAGCCCAGAATAGGAACTAAGGCTTGTAATTCTGTACAGCTTAATGGAATGCCCAGATACACCCCAGAGTATGTTGAGCAGATAATTTTAAAGTATCGGTAAAGTCCCTTCAGGAATAGGAGAAAAAATATGGAACTATTAAACTTCACCACTGGGTTATGAGTCCACAATTTTAGGTTTTTCCTTCTGGCTGTTACAGTAACCTTAATTCTTGAAGACAATTATATAACAATATAGCTTTTACAATGTGACAATGTGATTGTGGAAACCTTGTGTCTATATTCAAGGTATGAACTGATGAGTAAAAAAAATAGGGATAATACATACATACATACATACATACATACATACATAAGGGAGTAAGGGGTAAAAAAATGGGTAGATTGAAACACCAGTGGTTAATGAGAGGGAGGGGTAAGGGGTATGGGGCATATGAGATTTTTTCTTTTATTTCTTTATCTGGAGTGATGCAAATGTTCTAAAAGTGATCGCGGTGATGAATACACAACTATGTGATGATATTGTGAGCCATTGATTGTATACTTTGCATGGACTGCATGTGTGGAGGATACCTCAATAAAAACTTTCTTTTTTAATAGAACATGGCCTTTTCTGGGATATATAACAGCTTCAAACTACCACAGTAACTAAAAGGGTAAATGAAAACCAAATAGTACCGTATTCTTAATTAATACAGAGTACTCTTAATTCTTGTAAGAGTCAGAATACAATTGAACAAGGCATATTTCCTAATAATGAAAATGCTAAATATAAAATAATAAAGTGGGACAAAAACAACATAAAAAGGGGAAACGGAGGGATATGGTAGCAAGTAACATGTACACTATTGAAAGCTAAACAGAAAGAAAGTATTTTTAAAATATGTACAAAGAGAAATGAGAAAGGGATCAATCAGATACATCACAAAAGATCAACTATACAGAAAAGGAGGCTGCAATAAAGGAAAGACAGACGAAAAAGATAGGACATATAAAAACCAAGGGGGAAAAATGGCTGAAGAAATGAATGCCTTTACAAGAATAATACCGAATGTTAATGAATTGAGCTCCCCAATCAAAAGACACAGATTGGGGTGGGCCACGGTAGCTCAGCAGGCAGAGTTCTCACCTGCCATGACAGAGATCCAGGTTCAATTCCTGGTGCCTGCCCATGCAGAAAAAAAAAAAGACACAGATTGGCAGAATGGACTAAAAAGCATGAATCAACTATACATGGTTTACAGGAGACTCACCTTAGACACAAAGACACAAATACATTTGTGGCAGTTTGTAAGTATTATGTACCCCAGAAAAGCCATGTTTTAATCCTGATTCAATCTTATGGAGGCAGCATTTCTTTGAATCCTGATTCAATATCACAGGCAGAAACTTTTGATTAGATTATCTCCATGTTGATGTCACACACCCAATTGTGGGAGGGACATTTTGATTAATTGGAGATGTGAATCCACTCATTCCAGGTGAGTCTTGATTAGTTCACTGGGATCCTTTAAAAGAGGAAATATTTTGGAGAAAGTTAGAAATGACAGAGCCAACAGAGAGATTGCTGATGCAGATGCCGACACTTGGAGAACAGAGACACAGATGTCTGGAGATGCTTGGAGCCCAGCAGATGTTGCCATGAGATGTTAAGCCAAAACCTGGAGAGAGTGAAAGGAAGCCAAGAGATGAAGGCCAGCCTCAGAGAAGCAAAGTAAGGAACCCCCACAGGAACAGAGGCTGAAAGCAAGGGAGCCCAGGAGCAAGGGACCAGCAGATATCAATCATGTGACTACCCAGCTGACAGAGGTGTTCCTGACCCATCGAACGTCCTTGAATTAAGGTATAATTTTCTGGATGCCTTAGTTTGGACTGTCTTATAGGCTTAGAACTGTAAACTGGTAACCTATTAAATCCCCCTTTTTAAAAGCCATCCCAGTTCTGGCATATTACATTCGGCAGCTTACTAAGGCAAGATTGAAAATGAATGGATGGAAAAAGTTTCCATGCAAATAGTAACCAAAAAGGAGCTGGGGTAGCTATACTAATACCTAACAAAATACACATGAAGTCAAAAGCTATTATAAGAGACAAAGAAAGGCACTATATATTAATAAAGGGGCAATCCTCCAAGAAGAAATAGCAATTATAAATATTTATGTACTGAACCACGGTGCCTCAAAATAAATGAGGCAAACACTGGCAAGACTAAAGAGAGTGACTTCCGGGAAGATGGTGGAACAGAATAGGTCGAGTTCACCCCTGCTCCAAAGAACAGCTAGAAAATGGACAGCAAAAGACCAGGAGGGCGATTCCAGGGTGTAAGTGACCTGGAAGGGTCTTCTGCATTACATAGGGAGGTCCTGGTTGGAAAAGCTGGAAAATTGAGATGCACAGAATCAGAGACTGGCCAGCTAGTGCAAACAGCCTAGTGCATTTCCAGATGGAGGCCTGGAGCTGTCAGGAGTACAGGCAGATGGGGATAAGGAAGAAAGCCAAGCTGCATTCCTTGAACACGCTATCCTCACACACGCCGCCCCTGCCCTGTGCATCCCAGCTGCAGGTGCTCCCCTTCATACCCAGGCCACACCTGCACCCAGCCCCTCCAATCACTCAACCCTACCCGGCCAGCCCACCAGTTCTGCACACATGCACATCAGCATCTGGCCCTCCAGACATGTGCATGCGCACGTGCCCACTCACGCCTCACCCCTCAGCTCTGTGCAAACATTGACCTGCACATCCAGGCCATACCTGTACCTAGCCCACAAAGGCACAATCCCACCCTGCAGTCCCTACACTCTGCGCACTGCACACCAGGTCCCTGCCCCCAGACCCATGCACACCAGGACCCTCCACTCCAGATCCACACACCAGCACAGCCACATCCTCACTCCTGGGCACCCATGTTATCTGTGTAGGGACTTCTTGACCCCTGCACTGCACCCCCCCCATACACATGCAAACCGTTGCCCCACCCCACAGCACAAGTGCCCTTCTCCCACACCTGGCAGGTGCTCTCGGGCACATCTGTACCACTTAGTGTCTGCCCTGTATAATCAGGCACCCCTACCCCACCCCACCCCACCCCTGCACCTGCAGACCCACACCAGGGGCCTGCTCACCCATCATCACCCACCTCTGACAAACATCGCACAACTTCCTTGACCTCTGCCCTGCCCCTGCACACTCTCATATCTGCATCCCGGCCCCCGGGTCCTCTCCCACTATGTAAGGACACATCCTGGCCCCAACCTTCCTGGGTCCCAACTTCTGTGCTCTGTACCCCGCACCCTGACATGCATGCAAGACCCACACACTTCACGCACCCACCCACATCTTGCCCACATATCAGCCCCAGCACAGCTGCTCAACCCCCCATCTGCCTCCTGTCATGCCTGACCTCTGTGTCCCCCTCACCGCACTCTGCTCCTGTGCTCCAAGGCATGCTTCAGCTGCACCTCACACCCAGGGGCCCTGCATCATACATCTACAACCCTGTGATCTGCACTCTATGCTCACAGGCACCAGCATAGAGTCCCCAACCCATGCATATACCTGTACCACAACTCACCATTGTACTGTTGTGTCCCTACGATGCCCCGCATTCTTTTCCATACCCAGCCCGCAAATATAAAGCTTTGGACTACTGAAGGAAATCAACTTCAAAGTAACCCTATCAAGATATTTGCATGCCATGAAGACAACAGAAGGTCACTAAGCATATCAAGATGCAGACAGATACAGCCCAGTCTAATGACCAAATTAAAACACTGGAGGAGACACAGACTTTGGAAAAACTAAAAAAAGTTGTTCATAGAACTCTACTAAGTGAAATAAATGGGAGGGCTAATGACATAAAGGAGATCAAGAAAATAGCAGAAGAGTATAAAGAGGCATTTGAAAGAATAAATGGAAAAATAGCAATTATCACAGAGTTTAAAGATACTGTAGGCCAAATAAAAACATACTAGAGACACACAACAGCAGATTTGAAAAGGCAGAAGAAAGAATAAGTGAACTAGAAGACAGGACAATTGATTTTGAAATCTCAAAACAGCAAATGGCAAAACAGATAGAAAATTTTGAATTGGTCTCAGGGAAATGATGGACAAAACAAAGTGCACAAATATAAGAATCACTGATGTCCCAGAAGGAGAAGAGAAGAGTAAGAGACTGAGAAGATTAGTGAAGGGTATAATGGGGGAAAACTTCCCAACCCTTATAAAGGACATAAATATGCAAGTCAAACAAGCTCAATGGACTCCAAATAGAATAAATCCAAATAGGCCTTCCCCAAGACATGCAAATCTGTCTGTCAAATATTGAAAAGAAGCAGAAAATCCTGAAGGCGGCAAGAGGAAAATAATCTACAACACACAAGGGAAACCACATAAGATTGAATTCAGACTACTCCACTGGCACCGTGGAGGCGAGAAGGCAGTTGTATGATATATTTAAGATCCTGAAGGAGAAAGACTTCGAACCAAGATTCTGTGCCCAGCCAAATCGTCCTTTAAAACTGAAGGAGAAATTTAAATTTTCACAGACAAACAAATCCTGAAAGAATATGTCCAAGAGACTGGCCCTATAAGAAATACTAAAGGAAGTTCTGTCGGTTGAAAGAAAAAAAAGACAGGAGAGGGAGGTCTGGTGGAGGGCACAGAATTGAAGAGTACCAGTTACCAGTAAGGGTAACTTAAAAGATAAAAAGAGAAAGAGGGAAAAGAATATATAGATCTGACAAATAAAATCCAAAAGATAAGATGGTGGATTGAAGAAACACCTTTTCAGTAATAACTTTGAATGTTAATGGACTAAATTTACCGATTAAAAGATGCAGATTGGCAAAATGGATTAAGAAATACAATCCAGCCAAATGTAGCTTACAAGAGACTCAGACACAAGGATACATATAGATTGAAAGTGAAAGGATGGAAAAGATGTTCCACACAAGTTGAAACCAAAAGAAAGCAGGAGTAGCTATACCAATATCAGACAAAATAGATTTTAAATGTTAAGACATCATAAGAGACAATGAAGAACACTTTATATTAATAAAAGGGACAATTCACCAAGAAGAATTAGCAATCATTAACGTTTATGCTCCCAATCAAGGAGCTCCAAAGTACATGAGACAGACACGGGCAAAACTGAAGGGAGCAATAGATGTTTCAGTAATAATAGTAGGAGACTTCTTTTTATTTCTTTCTCTAAATCGATGCAAATATTCTAAAAAATGATGAATATGCAACTATATGATAATATTAAGAATTACTGATTGTATATGTAGAATGGAATGATATATTAATGTTCTTTTGTTAAGTTTTTTAATTAATAAAAAGTTTTAAAAAAATAATAATAATCTAAAAAGAAAAAAAAAATAGTAGGAGACTTCAATACACCACTCTCCTCTATAGATAGAACAACCAGACAGAAGATCAACAACGAAATAGAGAAGTTAGACAATTTGATAAATGAATTAGACCTAACAGACATATATAGGTCATTACACCCCAAAACACCAGGATATACATTCTTCTCTAGTGCTTATGGAACATTCTCCAGGATCGATCATATGCTGGGGCAAAAAACAGGTCTTTACAGATTAAAATACAAAATTGGTAAAATTCAATGAATGGGCATGGGAGAACTGGATATCAATAGCCAAAAGAATGAAAGACGATCCCTTTCTTACATCCTACACAAAAATTAACTCAAAGTGGATCAAACACCTAAATATAAGAACTAGGACCATGATGCTTCTAGAAGAAAATGTAGGGGAATATCTTCATAACCTAGTAATAGGAGGTAGCTTCCTAAACTTTACACCCAAAGCACAAGCAACAAAAGGAAAAATAGATAAATAGGAACTCGTCAAAATCAAATGCTTCTGTACCTCCGAAGACTTTGTCAAAAAGGTGAAGAGGCAGCCAACTCAATAGGAGAAAATATTTGGATATCACACATCAGACAAAGGTTTGATATCCTGTATACATAAAGAAATGATACAACCCAACAGAAAAGAACAAACAACCCAATTATACAATGGACTAAAGATACAAATAGGCATTTTTCTGAAGAGCAAATACAGACAGCTCGAAAGCACATGAAGAAATGCTCATTTTCATTGGCTATAAGGGAAATGTCAATCAAGACTACAATGAGATACCACCTCACACCTGTAACAATGCCTACTATTAAACAAACAGGTAACTACAAATGTTGGAAAAGATGTGGGGGTATTGGAACACTTATGCATTGCTAGTGGGAATGTATAATCGTACAGCCACTATGGAAGACTCTTTGGCGGTTCCTTAGGAAACTAAATATCGAGTGGCCCTATAACCCCGCAATATGAACTTGATATATACCCAGAAGAGGTGAAAGCAGTGACACAGACATTTGCACACTGATGTTCATAGCAGCATTATTCACAATTGCCAAAAGATGGAAGCAATCTAAATGCCCATCAACAGATGAATGAATTAACAAAATGTGGTCTATACATACTTTGGAATATGATGCAGCAGTAAGACAAAATGACGTCCTGAATCACATTACAAGATGGGTGAGCCTTGAGAACATAATGCTGAGTGAACTAAGCCAGACACAAAAGGATAGATACTTTATGACTCCACTTTTATGACCATGGTAAAGGTAAAATCAGAGGCTTATAATACAGAATACACAGGACTTAGAGATGCATAGAAGCTAGGGATGGGTTAACGGTTAGCTAATGAGGTTGAACCCAAATGTAAGGGAATAGAAAGAAAAGAAGGCGGTTCACTAGTAGGTTTATAAGTAATATTACCATATTGAAGGTGAACATGATTGAAAGGGGTTGTATAGACCTATGCGTCCCACTGATTAACATTAGACATATAAATAAGTTCTTGCAAGAACTACTTCAAAGGTATGATTCATGTACAAAGAGTGTTTAAGTCTATTGCATGCTGTGGGCTATCAGCACTACCACAGCGACAGCAGGGGTAAATAATGGGGGAAAGGACAAGTGTTAAGGGGAGGTTCAGATTTCCTACTTGGTGAGGGTGTGTTTATTGTTATCTTTCTCTTGGGAACAATGAAATGATCTAAAATTGAGAGGGTTGATGGACTGTGGACCTTGGGCATTATACATGATACCTAATGAATGCAGGTGGGTGAAGGATGCGCTGACGGAGAAGTAGATTGGTGAACGCTGATGTATACTTATGAACGAAGGTTGTGCTGCTACAAAAAGGAACGAAGTCGTGAGGGATGCAGCGACGTGAATGAACCTGTGGGACATTTGGTGAGGTAAAATTAGCCAGAAACGAAAGAACAATTATTGTATGGTCTCCTTTAGAAAATGCTTCTAAGAAAGCAGGGGCCTAGATGGTAAGCTCTTATAGCAGACACATTTTGTCTGGAGTGGTAATTATTATTTCTGAATTTGGAGAGGATGTTTTATATATATCTATAATCTGGTATTTAGAGATAAGAATGAAACCGATTAAGTCCGGATTAAGGTAATTCATAATACAAGGGTAAGGAAGACATTGTCTATATTTTAGAACTGCACCTACTCTTTGAGACCAAAGGAAGAAAGGTTTATTTTGTCTGAAACCTAAACTTTCTATAGCACATAATCTAACTCGACCTGTCTGGATAAATATTTTAAACAACCCAAACACGGGAAGCCCAGGATAAGAATGAGGGCCTTTAATCCTGTATAGCTTAATGTAATGCCTGGATATATCCCAAAGTATATTAAGCAAATAATCAAAAAGTATTGGCAAAGCCCCTTCATGGATGGGAGAAAAAATATGGAATTATTAAACTTTACCACTGGGGAAATCCCAGATACTGTGTGAAACATTGGGGACACACAAATCAATAGGCCAAGGCTTGAGCTGGCATCCAGGGTTGAAAGTCTCCCTGGCGATGTGGATATAATTCCGAGGGATGAATCCAACCCTGGCACCATGGGATCAAAAATTTCACCCTGACGAAAAGGGGGAAAAGAAGTGTAACTAATAAAGGATCAGTGGCAGAGAGAGCTCAAATAGAGTCGAGAGGCTCCTCTGGAGGTTGCTCTTATGCAAGCTTCTGTTAGACATTGCTACCTATCATAACCTGCCAACCCCCAACCAGGACCATTCCAGCCAATCCTAAAGAACACCTAGGGCAATATATAAGACTCCACAAGGGTTCCAGGCACTAGAGTAACTTTTCAGAAACCTACAACCTCCAGATGGGTCCCTGGTCCAGATAAATCCTGAAACCTAGCCCAGCCTCTCCAGAACATCAGATAGTTCCATCTCCCAACCCAATATTAGTGACAGCCCCTTCCAATATGAAAAAGTTAGAATGGCCATAGCCCAAACACCCCTAAAGAAAGGGATGGAAAGATCAAAGGTGATGGTCGAGTTATACAGAGAAGGTAGGATTTAACAAATGACTATGAATGCTGAATCATTAAATTGCTATCTCTTTTAGTCTCCAGTAGCTTAGAGCAGCTAGAAGTGAAAATCTACAATTGTGGAATTGTAACCCATACCAAACTCTGAAATCCGTTCTACAACTAATTGTTGTGCTGTGCTTTCAAATTTATTGCTTATTTGTATACATGTTATTTTTCACAAAAAAAGAAAGTCAATTGAGATGATAACAAAATATATAAACCTTCTAGACTCCTATATTCTGGAGCAGCTAGAAGGAAACAAATCTGAGAGGACGGTATGGTAGCTCATGACAAACTCTGGGATCTGTCCTGTAACCACTTGTTGAAGAGTGCTTTGAAAGTTATTGCTTTTTTCTTTCTTTGCCTTGTATATATGTTATACTATACAATAAAAAAAGTTAAAAAGAAAAAAACATAGGGCTATCTAATACAGTGAATCCTCTTTAAATGATGAATGGTAGCTAATAGTGCCATTTAAAAAAATATTTATTTATTTTTTATTATATGGGCAGGCACTGGGAACTGAACCTGCGTCTCTGGCATGGCAGGCGATAATTCTGCCACTGAGCCACCATCGCACCACCCTAACAGTGGCATTTTAAAAATGTTCTTCTGTGATTTATTACAAATGTACGACTCTAATATATGGTGTTAATAATAGGATGATATTTGTGGGAAAATGTACTCTAATGTAAACTATGGACCATAGTTAACCCTACAATTATATGATTCTTTAATCAATTTTATCAAAGGTGCCTCACTAATGCAAAGTGTTAATAAGGGGGATATATGGGAATCCTGTATGTTTTACATGATTTTTCTCTAAATGTACAGTTAATCTAATTTAAAAATTAAGAAAAAATTAAAATGCTATTGTTACAGAAATGTTTTGGGGGTTTTCATTAATCCCCAATTTTAGTTAAAATAGGCCCACACTGTGAATGAATAGTCACACGCACACACACGCACACACACACACACACCCATTCCCAATTCCAAGTTTCAGGGCTTATCGTAGTTTAAGCACTTGTCATCTTTTGTCTAACTACTATTTCAAAAGTTTCCTGATCAGTCCCTTTGCCTCCAGACCCCCACTTTCTGAGTCCATACCCTATAACTCAGACTGCATATTGCTCACCTACTTTAAAATCTTCAATGAATTTTCATTGTCAAAACAATAAATCCAAGCCCCACAGAATGCAAGACAACGTCCTTCATTAGCTGTCCCTTGCCTAACATCAGCTTCATTTCTTACTACTCCTCTGTTTTACCAAATATTTAATAAATTCCAAATTAACAGCGAATCCCCAAATATTTGGTAATCTGTTGTGCCTCCCTAACATTGTCAGCAATGCCTACCTAAAACTTGCGCCTAATTCTTCCTGGAAAACATCTATGTGTCATCATTTCTCAGATGCCCTCTTCAACAAATCCTGGAAGCTAAGATTTAAGTGGCTTTCAGACAGAAAACTGAAGCAACTTATTTTTATGGTCTTTATAATCTGTAGAACATACTATATGTGCTAGAACCTATACCACACATGGTATTTACATGTACATTTATATTTTCATGTCGATAAAATTTAATATCACCTACTGTCATTAGAATTAACTATATCCTCCATTAAGATAGTTGAAATAAAGCTTTCTATTTAGTTAGAAAAAAAAAAAGCTTAAAATAAATGTAAAATATTCCTTGCCCTGGAAGCCTTCAGAGATTACTAAAGAAGACAGACAGGAACTCAAAGCCGGACAGCGCTGGGAGAGCAATTGGAACCTGCACGAGGGGGTGGCCTTGTCCTCCTGGGCAATCATGAAGATCCAGAGGAGTGACCATTAAGGCGGTAGACTCTGAAGACAGGTGGGTATTTGTCAGCGCAGGAAGGCATGCCATTCAAATCCTTCCACTTTATTTCAGTAGGCTCAGCTGTGACATATTCAAAACACACTTGGCTCAAATAATGCCTTGAAATATGAGGGCGGGAGAAGTCCTTTAAAGATCCCTTTGAAAACGGTTGATAAAATAACTAAACTAAATGTCAAAGAATGCTAAAGACCCAATGCTTATTATATGCACACATGGACTGATCTAAAGCAGAGGGAGGAGTGTTCCCAGATCCCACTAGCTGGTTCCAAGGTTATTTTCATACAGTCAAAATGACGGTATAAACTCCTTGGATGATCTCCTAAATGAATAAGAATGATTTTTTAATCAGCATATTCTTTTTATGTCAGTGTGTACATCTGCAGTGCTTGAAGGAAGTCAATACATGCTTTCTCTTTAATTCTTCCAGGCATTTGGGTTTACGCCATTAATTTTCCCAGCAAACCACTGATTCAGGGCTTGAGCAAAAGAATCCTTAACTTAACCGTTGTCTGAAACTCAAATGGATGGGGTTTGAATTAGAAGGCCCACCGTACAGTCAAGATATTTAAATAGTCAACTCTTAGTTCACCCCCCTAAGGGCAGGAGTGTACACAGACAGTGTCAAAAGCACTCTTCTTTCCTTCAAGATTGCTGTCAGTAACATTTTGTTTTCATTGTTTGTCCCATATGCTTTTCCAGGTTTGTTTCGTTTAAGTGAAACAAGAAGACCTGTTTACAGTCCCAGAATTCCTACTGGGCCAGAGCAGCAGATGAAATAGCCAAGTTCCAAGGCCTGACAATCCCAAGGGGACTACCTTGCAGCTACTATTGTTCTCAGGAACCCTGTGAGGTCCTTGCTGCCTCCACCATCTCCAGGGCAAGCAAGGGAATGCCAGCTCCCTGGCTTTGACACAAGGTCATTTCCAGGAACAAACTGTTCCAGGACTCTGAAGTTAGGGACAGCGTCACTTCAGTTTGGAGGTCTGCCTCAGTAACTCCAGCCCCCCAGGAGCTGACCCAAGCAGAGCATCCAGATTTCGGAAGCATGATACTATTGTGGTTAAAAACATGGGCTTCCAAGCTAGTCCACGTGGATTTGGATCCCAGCTGTGCCACTTGGCAGTATACTGACCTTGGACAAGATCCTTAATTTCTCTGTATCTTTCTTTTCTCATCTACAAAGGGAGCATATTGATAATTGTCATGAGGAGGAAATGAGTTCACATATGTAAATGGCTTGGATTCATTTTAAAGTTCTCAATGTATGTTAACCATTGATGAGTTCCACCTTCCATTGGGCCAATATGTGTCGAAGCTCTCCATTGAGTTATCTGGTCAACAGTCCCTGGCTTCCATATCCTCTAAGATGTTGTGTGTTTATATAACATGATTCTTTTGGTGGGGGTGCATGCTCTGGTGTACATCACAAATCACAAACCTCAAAGCCAGGGAAGTTCAAAGCCTGACTCAGAGAAGTGGGTCAAGCCACAGATGGGGCCTTTCTGGTGATGAGAGGGTTGAACCTTGTTGACAAGGGGGCCTCACTCACAGCCTCCTCCCTGGACACAGGACTTCAGAGGTATGAGCATTCCTTATAGGGTAAGCAGAGGCAGCAACATTCCCTCCCAGGTTAGACATTTCCCTGCAAATCACCAAATAAGCTTGCCCCTTCAGGCCTCCCTGAGAGCTTCATGGAGCCTTTAGCCTTCCAGGACCATGGAGCTCTGGGGATGCTTGCCACATGGCAATGCATTGTTAATATGTCTGGTTTCCTCCCTAGACTGTGAGTATCCTGATGGTAAGGTCAGGTCTTCTTCATGATATAACCCTAGCACCTTAGTCTACATAGAGAGTCCCTGTCAAAATCTGGCATTTAATGAAAGTCTTTGACTTCAGTTATTTTGAGATTCCCTTGACTCTGAGCTCAGCAATGGCCCAATGAAGGTACCCAAGAGGCCCATTTCTGAGGTCAATCACCATGCTCCATCATCATGGTCCTCTGTAACCAGGGGACTTGAGAGTAGTATTATTGGTCCAGAGGGTGTCTCCACCAGAATTTCATCAAGGACCTAAAGTACCAGGAAGAAAACTGAACTAGCTACAGCTAAAGGACATCAATCTTTCTGTAAAGTGATTGGGAAATAGATGATTTAAAGGAGTCCAATGGCCCTCCAAAATGCCATGTTCTAATCCCTAAAACGTTTGAATATGCTACCTTATATGGCAAAGCGGACTTTGCAAGTGTGATTAAGGATCCCAAGATGAGGAGAGCCATCCTGGATTAGCCAGATAGGATAAATGTCCTTATAAGAGGTAGGCAGGAGGATCTGTCAGAGGAGGAGATGTGAGAATGAAAGCAGAGATCAGAGAGAGTGCAAGAGTGAGCACATATGAGAGAGTTGAAGATGCTATACTGCTGGATTGGAAGACAGAGGATGGAGCCACAAGCCAAAGAATGCAAGTGGCCTCTAAGAAACTGGGAAAGACAAGGAAACGGATTCTTTCCTGGGTCCTCCAGAAGAAATGCAACCCTCTTGACACTCGATTTTAGCAATTCTGATCTCCAGAACTGTGAGATAATAAATGTGTGTTCTTTTAAGCCCCTAAAGTTGTGGTAGTTTGTTAGAGAAGCAATAGGAAATCATGCACTGGGTATTATGCAAGAGTGAACACAAATGCTCTTGTTCTAGTTTGCTAGTGGCTGGAATGCAATATACCAGAAATGGAATGGCTTTTAACAAGGGGAATTTAATCAGTTGCTAGTTTACAGTTCAAAGGCTGAGAAAATGTCCCAATTAAAACAAGTCTATAGAAATGTCCAATCTAAGACATCCATCCAAGGAAAGATACCTTGATTCAAGAAGGCCAGTGAAGTTCAGGGTTTCTCTCTCAAGTGAGAAATCACATGGCGAACACAGTCAGGGCTTCTCTCTTGGCTGGAAGGGCACATGGCAAACACGGCATCATCTGCTAGCTTTGTCTCCTGGCTTCCTGTTTCACAAAGCTCCCCGGGAGGCGTTTTCCTTCTTCATCTCCAAAGGTCGCTGGCTGGTGGACTCTGCTTCATGGTGCTGCTCTCTCTGAATCTCTCATTCTCCAAAATATTTCCTCTTTTATAGGACTTCAGAAACTAATCAAGACCCACCCAAATGGGTGGGGACATGTCGTCCCTTAATCCAGTTTAACAACCACTCTTGACTAAATCACATCATCCAGCGATACGATCTCATTACAGTTTCAAACACACAGCATTGAATAGAGATTATTCTACCTTTATGAAATGGGATTTATATTAAAACATGGCTTTTCTTAGGGGGCATATTTCCTTTCAAACCAGCACAGCTCTTTAGCAGGCCTTGCTCCTTTCTTTCTAAGAAATAAGTTAAAAGATTATTTCCGTGATATTAATTCTCAAACTTGGAATCTCCAAGGCAGTGGCTGGGGACACATAGTTGTAGTTGGTAGGAAATATTTAAGGTCCCTTATTCAAGATGGAACTCAGGACCATCTTCCAGAATTCCTAATGACATCATGTTCCCCTACTTTTCCCCCAAGCCCCCCTGTATGTTTCCTTTTTAAAAGAAATGATACACTTTGCCACTCTTTCATTCTCCTCCACTAAATCATTCAATGAGTCCCTGTTGCCTACAGGACAAAAGTTAAACTCCTCAGCATTCCATTCCAGCATACTGCCACAAATAGCCTTCCTGGACTCACCTTTTTCTCTATCAAGCCTCCTCACACCCTATAATCCAGTTACAGAGGGCTTCTTGTTCTTCCCTGGTCATGCTTGGTGCTTCTGCTGGTTTGAAAGAACTATGTACCCTAGAAAAGCCATGTTTTAATCCTGATCCATTTTATGGAGGCAGCCCTTTCTTTTAATCCCTATTCTGCACTGTTGGTTGGAACTTCATTAGATTATATCCACGGAGATGAGACACACCCAATTGTGGGTTTTAACATTTGATTAGAGGGAGATGTGACTCCACCCATTCCAGGTGTGTTGAGTAGTTTACTGAAATCTTTTAAAAGAGGAAACATTTTGGAGGAAGCTTGAGAGCCACAAGAACCACGAGAGCCCATGCAGCCAGAGCCTTTGAAGATGAAGAAGGAAAACGCCTCCGGGGGAGCTTCATGAAACAAGAAGCCTGGAGAGAAAGCTAGCAGACATCACCATATTCACCATGTGCCTTTCCAGTTGAGAAAGAAACCTGAATATCATCAGCCTTCTAGAACCAAGGTATATCTTACTGGATGCCTTAGATTGGACATTTCTATAGACTTGCTTTAATTTGGACATTTTCACAGCTTTAGAGCTGTAAACTTGCAACTCATAAATTCCCCCTTTTTAAAAGCCGTTCTGTTTCTGGTATATTTCATTCTGGCAGCTAGCAAACTAGTACAGCGCTATAACTGAGAAATCAGGATTTAAGGGATGATTTTGATTACCGAATCATTATATTGATATTCCTTTTTGATTTCTGGCATATTGGAGTAGACAAAGGGAAATTCTTGAAATCCCTAAATTGTAATCCAGCTGCATTGGTCTCTGATAATGACTGTATAGCCTTTATCTTCTGCCCCTGTAATTGTAAAAACCTTGTGACTAACCTTCATTTATACCCAGTTATCCACTTTCTCAACTTTAGAGTTTTGTAATCACTAAAGACAGCCCCTAATGCTTATTAAAGAAGGGTCTTGGGTCTGCTCAGAACTAACTCATCCCAAGTTCAAAGCTATCTTGATGACCGAGACTGGATCTAACCAAAGTGGGCCTGCCTGACATGTGCCGAGGCTCAGACTTTAACCTACAAGTCACCTATACCTCATTCTGCCATTTTCTTTTATACATTCTAAGCATGTAATCAATCTGCGCATGCTCAATAATCAGATCACCTCTAATTACATCACCTGGGACCACTGTGCTCATTATCCTAAACCCTGCCCATCTTTTCTCTAATAATACTAACCAAATTACTGCAGTTCAGGGAGACAGATTCTGGACCGCTAGTCCATCTGCTCTCCTACTATGTGCCTAGTAATCAACTCTTTCTCTCTTTGAAACCCCTGTGTCTCAGGAATTGGTTATTAAGCACAGAATCCATGGCCTTCGTCCAGTAACAGTGTGGTCACATGCCCTCCGCTCCTGTTGTTTAGGCTGTTTCCAGTGAGAGGTTTACTCCCCCCGCCGCCCACCCCACAACCTTCTGGCATTAAACTGAGCCACTGGATCCCGCAATGGATTGACAAAACCTCCCTTGAGCCCTTTGTACATTCTGCCTCATTACACATGTGCCCATCCCCCTAGAACATAAACCGCACGAGAGGAGGAACAGTAACATAAATTTTAATAAGATCATTTCTCCTTCACTTCTTGCCACTACCATCTAGCTACACACTCATACACACACACACACAGAGCCTTACACATAGTAGTCACTCGATAAATGCTGAAAAAATGAATATGTATTGGAGTCAAATATGTCAGAGCTGTAAGGGACCAGTACACAAATTTGACAGATGCTCTTTCTACTCTGCTAAGGAAAAAAAAAAAAGCTGCTAAGAGCCAGGATTAGGAGCCCAGGAGATCTGGGTTCAAATGCTAGCTGTGTGACTGTGCCGGTTCTCATCTGTAAAATGGGAATAATAATAGTCCCTTTACTCTTAAGATTATTAAAATTCTTCTTGATATTAGCAAGATCACGTGCTTCGAACAGTATTTCACACTAAGTAAACATTCTATGTGTCACCTATTATTAATAGTATGATTCTTATTATCAGACTACTGTTAACATTATTTTTATTACATTAGCCTGGTCAGCTATATAATATGGACTAGTCCCTTTACCTCTTAGAGGCCTCGGTTTCCTCATTGTGTCTTGCAGCCTCTCAGGATTATCTCAACAGTCACACAAAAAGGCATTATTTTGAAATGTTTGTCAACCGTAACGTATTAGGCAAATGTTCAGCTGGCCCAGTCCAGCGCTGATTTTATTCTACCTTTATGCCTCTTACTCCCACGCACGGCCAAACACGAATCTCCCGAAGTTAATGAAAAGTAATCATTTCTCAGTAATAGTAGTCTAAATTTTTGCCTCACACTCTATGTCACACGGGATTTGTCCTTATAAGAACCCATTCTGTGCACAGCTCAAGGTTTTGCTTTTTGGTGTGCTGTGTTTCGCTTTGTTTTTTTTTTTTAGACTAGCTTTGACATCACACTCAAAAGACTGGAGACCGGGTGGGAACTTTGTCAAGTTCAAGTCAGCTCGGCAGCACAGCTGCTTTGCTCTGTTTTTAATGAGCTGGCGTCCTCCTTTAGAGCCTGGCTGAAGTGAACTTGGATCAGATCCTTAGTCCTGAAACAATGCGCCCTACCTTTGTTGAAGCGCAAAGAGCTTTGCTGTGCAAAGGCCAGTGTGTCTTAACAAATGGCATTCCGCGCATTTTCCCCGGCCTCGGCTCCAGCCTCAGCGGGATTCTACTGCATTCTTGGCAGTCCGGCTCCTCTCCACTGGCAGGGGGTCAGCCTGGGGCCACTGGGGTCAGGGGACCTCCACAGGCCGCCCCTGCCCCCGCGGCGGACAATGCAAGCCCCCTCCAAAGTCCTTCCTGCTTCAGCGGCCTTGGCCTGTATGTGCGCAACTACCCCAGCGAGAGGGGCTCCCGGCCTGGCCTGCACCGGCGGGGGAGGTGGGGGGCGGGGGGTGGGAGGGGGGAACAACGAGCCCGGGAGGAGACAGCCTCAGGCTGCACAGGAGCGAGCCAGAAGCGAGCAGAGCCTCCATTTCATTTCATGCTTTTAAGGAAGGGGGTTCTGGTGGGCCGGCGCTGGGGTGACATTTCTTTAGGAAACTCTTGCGAACAGGCCCATCGTGGGAACTGCGCTGTGCCAGTGCTACTGCCCCGCCCCCACCCCCAGGTCACAGCCGGGCTCCTTGTAAGTGTACAGGGGACCATCCAAAGGTCTCCTGCCGGAAGGAAGCACGTCGAAAACAGTTGCTCTGCGTTTGGGTGGAGGGATTGTGGGTAATTTCCCTTTTCTTCCTTATAGTCCCTGCATTTCTTCATTTCTTTTAACAGGGCCGTGCACGGCTCGTGTCCTATCTTTTAACAACCCCCACTCCTAGAGGCTGCTCCCCACTGGCCCGGTCTTAGTATCTGAGATTTCCCACAGTCAGAAGTTGCGCCGCTTTAAAAATGCATAAAAGTGTGTGGAGTGAGCTGAGCTGAAGGGGAGGGGGAGGGGAAGGGGGAGGGGGGTGTCACAAATGAACCCTTTCACACCCATTCACTTCTGACCGGGGATTCGTTTGTCTGGTTTGTGAGTCTGAGAGAGCTGGCACCTGGAACCACAGGCCAGAGGGACAAAGCATTTTTTGGTTTGTGTGGCACCAAAGGGGGTTTGCAAGTGAAAAGGCAAAGCATGTGAGCAAATGCTGTGTGTGTGTCTGTCTTTCTGTCAAAGTAAGAGAATGGTCACACCACACAGGGCAGAAAGAGTGAAAAGCTGGGATAAGAATCCAGAGTTTGGGCGTGGAATTCAGGAAGACACACCAGAAACTGTAACCTCAGAATGTGGCCTTAGTTTGCTCATTTATCGAATGAGCAGGAGAGGCCAGCACTGCCCAGGACAATGGACAGCCCCATCTGTGACCAATAAGTTCTTGAAATGGGGCTTATTTGAAATCAGATGTGCAATAACTGTAAAATATACATCGGATTTCTAAGACTTAGTATAAGAGAAAAGAATGTAAACTATTATCTCATTAATACTTTTTAAAATATTGATTACTTGTTAAAATTATAATGTTTTTGGCTATATTGGGGGATAGAAAATACACTACAAAAATGAACTTCACCTGTTTCTTCTTTTTTTTTTTTTACCTGTTTCTTTTTAATGTGGCTACTAGAAAATACCCTATATGACCGGTATTTGTATATCTATTGGACAACACTGGAGTCACAGTCTTTTTTAGAGCTTCTTAAACGTTCTGAAATATCACTAAAAGTTTATCCCACTATACCTGATGGTGGTTGGGAGACGGCTGGTTCAGAGCATAATCTTAAGCTGCCTGCCCGATGGGATGGCATGGGATATCTTTGAAATCTCATGATTTCAGTTTAAAACTGCGTGTGCTTGTTTTATTATAAAAATTAGTCTTTTACCCTAAAGATTGGGAGAAGGATCAAAGGAGAAAGAGGAATTATAACAAGACAGGATTTAACAAATGAGTATGACTTCTGTATCATTATATTAATATTTATTTTAGTCTCCAATGTCTTGGAGCAGCTAAAGGAAAAAGCTAAAATTGTGGAACTGTAGCCCACAACAAACTAAGATCTATTCTATAATTATTTGTTACAATGTACTTTGAAGTTTGTTGCTTTTTTATATATATTTATTTCATAATAGAGATGTTTTGAAAATGTAGAGCTGTGTTCCAGTAGCCATGTTTCTTGAAGATGATTGTATAATGATATAGCTTTCACAATGTGACTGTGTGATTGTGAAAACCTTGTGTCTGATGCTCCTTTTATCTACGGTATGGACAGATGAGTAAAAAATATGGATTAAAATAAATAAATGATAGGGAGAACAAAGGTTAAAATAAATTGAATAGATTGAAATACTAGTGGTCAATGAGAGGGAGGGGTAAATTTATGGTATGTATGAGGTTTTTTTCTTTTTTCTTTCTTTTGCTAGAGAGATGCAGATGTTCAAAAAAATGATCATGGTGATGAATACATAACTGTGTGATGATATCGTGATGTTACACCATGACAAGAATGTTTGTATGTCAAGAATGTTTGTATGTTTGCTGTTTACAATAACAATATTTAAAAAAAAAAACAATAACAGTTCTCTCCCTGACTCCACTCCCCAACCAAGTATCTTTAAGCAAGAAGACATCATGTGGGTGCACGGGTGGTTCAGTGGTTAGAATGCCCACCTTCCATGCGGGAGACACGGGTTTGATTCCCAGACCATGCACCCCCCAAAAAAAAGAAGAAAAGAGATGAAGTAGACATCATGTTTCTCCTGTGGGATCAAACCCCGACCCACCCTCCAGCACACCCACTTGGCAGTCTGAGGATCCGTGGAGCCCAGTTTGGAGAGCCCAGATGGTGATCTGTAAAAGGGCCCTCCTCGCAATTTTTATGGGAGGCACAGAGACAGCCTTTCTGTCTCTTTTGTAGCCCGGCAGAGCTGTGCGCACAGGTGCCCCATGTATACTTGTCATATTGAATAGCTCGGTAGCCAGAACTGGCGGCCAGGCTCTCCATCCGTAGCCGGCCTGGCTCCTGCTGCTGCTGGCAGTGTGAAAAGTTCTTTCAAAAATGGTCCTGCTAAAAAATCTGAGAGGATCGTATGGTAGCCCATGACAAACTCTGGGATCTGTCCTGTAACCACCTGTTGAACAGTGCTTTGAAAACTGTTTTCTTATTTCTTTGCTTTGTATATATGTTATACTATACAATAAAAAAATTTTTAAATGGTCCTGCTGAACTATAGGCAGTTATAGTAATATTAGCTAAAATAAATTCCTGAAATCAAAAATTTTGAAAATATTTAGTGACATAGCTCACTACTATAACAAAGGTGATATTTGTAATGACATTTTACTTGATATTTTGAGAATGCACATGGTTTTGATAAGTTAATCAAATGGTATTAAAGATACTGTTTATTATTTTGAGTTCAAGTAACTTTGATATCTGTATTTATAGATTATTTTTCCTTCCTTTAATTTTAAATTGGTTTATGAAACATATTGTGCAACAGGCTTTATGATGATTGCTTAGATTTTTTTTTAATATGCGTACAGATAAGCTAACTAGGATATCTATTTTAGGTAGTTAAGATTTCCATATGTTAATGGTAAAAATATCTGTATCTTCATATTTTCCTGAAATCGGGAAGATATTTAGTAGCATAGGCCATTACTATATAAATGCAGATATTTGTAAGAAGTTTCTACTTGATATTTGGAGAACATTCCCAGTTTTGACAGCTGGTCAAATGGTATCTAAGTTAATATTTTATACTTAAATCTTAGAAATACTTAAATTTTAGAAATTTAATACTTATATTTTATTCAGCTATCTGAATGTGTAGATTTTTTCCTTGTTGCCTTAATTTTAAGTTGGTTTATGAAACTTGCTGCGCAAACACAGGCTTTACGATGATTATATGGATACTTTATTTAAATATGCCTATGGTTAAGCTAACTAAGATATCTATTATTGGTGGTTATAAGTGTATTGTTTGTTTTCTTAAATAAAAAAATTAATGCTCCTGCTTTCTGCTGAATCATATTGATATTTCTTTTGGTCTCCCGTCTTTTGGAGCAGCTGGAAGAAAAAACGAAAAATCATGAAATTGTAACCCATACCAAACTTTAAAATCTGTTCTAGAACTACTTATTAAAATGTACTTGGAAATCTATTGCTTTTTTTGTATGTATTATATTCTACAATTTCAAAAAATAAATAAAAAAAAAGTCCTGCTTTGAGGACTTCAGATTTCATCCAATTGTATTGTAAAATAATGCTGCAAATGTTTTTGTGTGTAAAATGATTTCTTACTTCATCTATGGATCAAAACCAGATCTTTTGATATGACTAGAGGGATATATTTAGGAATAACTATCTCTGTTTTATAAGAGCTCATCAAAACTGTAATCAAAACAAAGTAGAAAGGTAAACTTTGTAGATTTCTAGAAGTAGGCATATACTGAATAAAAGGATATAAACATTTTTAAGGCTTTGATTTCATAATAGGTCATTTCTTTCCATGATGTTTGGGGGAATTCAAAGTTCCACGAACAGAAAAATACGTGTGTCTACCTAATACTTAATGTTTCACTTTCAATTGAAAGTATTTTTAAGTTGAAGCTTTCACTTTTAGATGACTGCATTTGTCTTGTTCACTGAGTTCTCTACCTCAACAGTTTAAGCTAATTCTATTACCAGGTTAGCTTCAATTTCAAGCATTAATTTGACTTCATGTAAGAAATTTAAAATGAGTAAAAAGAACCATGTCTTTTAAAAACAGTGGTCCTGCTTTGAAAATGATCTAGGGAAGAAAGCTGCCATCAATCATTGGGCAGGGGGGTGGGAGGGAAGCACGAGGTGAAGAGACCAAATTGCACCCACACTTTGGAACCAGCACAGTTCAGGGCTAGAAGGTAATCCTTTTTGAAATTACACCCCAATCAACGGCGTCAGACATGATGTAACGCTTGCTGAGCCAATTTCACGTTTTCCCTCTCCTAACCGTGCATGAGCTCCCCCAGTGAACATGGCCATTTCATGTTGGCACTTTTTCCCACTTTAGTATTCCTTTCTAGACCAATAATCTAACTGCTCACACCACGCCCCCCAACTCCCAACTCTTAGAGACACCAAGAGTGTCCAGCTCTGGGTTGCTGGCCAGGCTGCAGCTTCCCCAAGCCTGGGTGCTGAGGACTCCCTCAGTACATTCTCCAGTAGGACACCTTGAAGTTACAAAATATTGTTTTTGGGTGATTTGATGGCCAGTCTTGAAGAAGTGACCACATGGGGAGCAGTTAAACAGCCATTACCAAATCATGTCCCTGGTTCCCTTGACAAGTCTGATCAGATAACGGGGACCTTTATGTCCTAATGCACAAATAAAAGGGAGTCATGAGATGGTGCCAGGCTGGGTGGGGGTGGTGGTTTACAGAGGTTTCCACAAAGGGGAAAACCAGGATTGTTTGCCCTACCTAGGTCAAAGGCGTTTGCGGTCCTCGCTTTTCCTTGGTCGTTCTCTGGTGGGAGGACCAGGTGGCTGCTGCTCAACCAGAGTCGGTCTTAGCTTGAGGTTCAGCTAAGGCAATGCCTGTGAGCATGCTCCCCAGGTCAGAACTAAACCAGTCAGCTGTTCAGCAGTTCTGGACACTCTGAAAGACCAGTTTATGGTTTAATGTCTTCCAGCCCTCTGCTCAAACTACCCATGGCAGGTGAGAGCACAACAAACGTTCAGCTAGCTCCCTGGTGGGGTTGGAAAACAGAAATCGTTCTGGACCAGCATTGGCCCTTTGCTGTTAACAGAAGCCAAACTTGAAATTTGTAAAGAAACCCAAGTCCCATCGGTGGTGCAGGATCGGTTGGACAAAGGCAGTTGTCCTTCTCCTGGCATCAGTGAGGATGTTTCATGGTGTCATACAAGAAGTGTCATAGTGTTCATGTCACTTAAAATAATTCTCATGGGTCCCTGGACCAGAGAAGTCCTGAAACCTAGAGGGCCAGCCTTTCCAGAGCATCAGCTGGTTCCATCTCCCTAACCCATATAATTGACAGCCCCTTCCACCATGAAAAAGTTAGAATGGCCATAGCCCAAACACCCCTAAAGAGTGGGATAGAAAGAACAAAGGTGATAGTGGAGCCTTACAGAGAAGGTAGGACTTAACAAATGAATATGATTGCTGAATCATTAAATTGATATCTCTTTTAGTCTCCAGTAGCTTAGAGCAGCTAGAGCTAAAAACCTAAAATTGTGGAATTGTGACCCATGCCAAACTCTGAAATCTGTTCTACAACTTATTGCTGTGCTGCGCCTTGACATTTATAGCTTCTTTGTATATATGTTATTTTTCACAAAAAAGTCGATTGTGATGATAAGATAATATTTATGCCTTCTAGACTCCTATATTCTTGAGCAGCTAGAAGGAAAAATCTGAGATGTTGGTATGGTAGCCCATGACAAACTCTGGGATCTGTCCTGTAAGTATTTGTTGAAGAGTCCTTTGAAAACTATTGCTTTTTTCTTTCTTTTCATATATATATAATACAATAAAAAATTAAAAAAAATAATTCCCATGGGTCTAGGGCTAAACTTCGTCAAATTTCTGGTATGCAGTGCTTTTACTATAGTCACAGAATATGTGGACTGGAAACGAGGGTTTGCTAGCTTCAGGTCCAGTCCATTCACTGCACAGGTGAAGAAACAGAAGCCCAGAGAAAGGGAAATAATTCGACTCTCTCAAAGAAAATTTGAGGCAGAAGCAAGAGGAGAATTCAGTTCTCAAAATGCAAATCAAAACCACAGTGAGATACTACTTTACACCATTATAATGGCTATATATATATATATAGCTTATATGTTATATATATATAAAATAATCAGTGTTGACGAGGATATTGAGAAATTGGAGCCCTCAAGCATTGTTGGTGGGGATGGAAAATGGTGTAGCCATCACGGAAAGCAGTTTAACAGTTCCTCAGAAAGTTAAAAGTAGAATGACCATATGACATGGCAATTCCACTCCTAAGTAGGTACCCAAAGAAATTGAAAACGGGAACACAAACACATACTTGTACACCAGTGTCGATAGCCACATTCTCCACAACAACTCAAATATCCATAGACAGGTGAATGCAGAAACAAAACATAACATAGCCATACAACAGAATATTATTCAGCCATAAAAAAGGAATGAAGTTCTGATACGTGCCACAATGTGGATGAAGCTTGAAAACATTATGCCAAGTGAAAGAGGGCAAACACAAAAAGCCACACATTGTATGATCCTGTGTCTATGTAATATCTAGAATAGGCAAGTTCTTTTTTTTAATTTATTTTATTTATACCAACATACAAACGCAAACTTTCTTACCGTATGATCATTCCATTTTACATATATAATCAGTAATTCACAACATCATCACAGAGTGGTATACGTATCATCATGGTCATTTCTTAGAACATTTTTTTTTAATAGGCAAGTTCTTAAAGACAGAAAGTAGGTTAGAGGTTACCAGGGACTGAAAAGAAGGGGAAATGGGGAGTTATGGCTTAATGGGAACAAGTTTTTCTGTTTTGGGGTGACAAAAAAGTTTTGAAAATAGTGATGATGGGTGCACAGCCTTACGAATGTAATTAATGGCACTGAATTTTACACTTAAAAATGGTTAAAATGGCACATTTTATGTTAATATATTTTGCTGCTGTAAAATTTAAAACAAACAAAGCAATTTATTACCCTTGCCCCCGTTCCCTCCAAGAAAAGGGTCTTCAGCTCGCCCTGCTCAGTACGTATTTTCAAGCATTCACTATGTGTCTCTCACTGTTCCTAGGCTCTGGGAATATAACAGTGAATAGCGTAGACGTGGCCTCTGCTCTCTTGGAGGTTCCTATATATATATTATAGCTTTGAAATAGGCTGTACACTAATTTCAGTCAAGCCTGGCGGAATATCTGAAGTCCCATTTCCACCAGCAGGTGGGGACTAAAATTAGTCTTCCCGCCCTGTGCCTGCGGCCAGTCCCTGTGTGCTCGCCTGCTTGCCAAGCTGCTGTCTTCCCCTTTTAACTTCTAGGCGCTGGTGCTACAAACCCGAACAAGACAGACACGTCCCTTGCCCATGAAGTTTGCAATCCAGGGCTTGCTCCACTATACACTCTCCCGTGCGACACCAACAGATAACTATCCATTTGCAGAATTTGCTAAATAAGCAGAGAATTCCACTGTCATAGAGTTGCCCTCAGGCCCTTCTCATCACTCTCCCCTATCCCCAAAGGCTCCCCTTTTGTAACCTCCCCTCTCTCGGCTATTCTCTCCTGTACATCCATTTTAAACAGACGCTATGGAGGGAATTATTAAACAAGAGAGCCCACATAGGTGATTTCCACCACCTTCTGCATCTCCCAGGAAGAGTCCCTATTATTAGTCTCTGTCCCACTCAAGCAGCTCGAGGTTGGGGCCTTTTTATTGAATGCTGTGGCTTCCGGGGCCACTTTGTGAGGCTGCACTCTTCCCAGAAACCATGGAGCCCTCCTGCGCACCTGTAGGGCAGCAGATCTGCTGAGGGGCAAAAACCCAACCTGCAGGTACAAGGTCCTCAGCCCATCCTGAAGCCACAAGCTAGCTGGCTGCCCATCAGCCATTTAGGGGAAGAGCTGTTTCTCTCTCTAGAATGCCCGGCTTGGATTCCAACCATAGCCGAAATGAAATTAAAAGGTTGCTGACTGCCAGGAACAGGTGACCTTTTAATTATTTATTTTGGGTCCCAGGGCCACTGAGAGCTTCACTGCAAGGTCAAAGCAACAGCCCACACAAAAGTTGGCTAAATATGTAAGAGATGGAAAATGGTGATGGTGGCAACTAAATATAAACGCACATATGGGTGGATTCCGGAAACTGCGAAGCAGCGAGCCTGAAACTGCGCTCCAGCAATATTCTGGACCAAATTATCAAGCAGGTGGCACTTGCGTATTTAGAAAAGAATGTGGAGCCTACCCAGTATTGGGCTTCAGAAGGTTAAAGTGGAAACCTCTGAGCGTCTCCTGTCGAGGAGAAACATTTCAGGATGGAAGCAGGAAGGGTCACATTGCTCTTGTTTCTATGACAACACCTGGAGGAGGCTTAAAACTCAGGATATGATAAAGGCAATGAAAAAAATCCTGAGAGCAAATCAACTGGCAGCATGGATGATATTTTGCAACAATAAATTGCAATGAAAAAACAAATGACAACCTAGAATCGTTTACAGTGGGTTTCTCATATCGATCTCTAATTCCTTCTCACTTACAAAACATTGAAATCCCTCCTCCAGATTTTCTAGTCCAATAAGTATTCTTTTCCCTTGCATGCTTGCTGTTCTGCTGATCTGTGTGTTCTAAATCATGTTGTCGTTCATGACACTGTCTTCAACAGAACGAACAAATGTGGCCTGGATGATAACATTTAAGGGTGTTTGCAGTTGCTTAAACAACATGGTATCCAGAGAATTGGTTCTTGGTGGCGTTGGGGTGGAGGGAAGAGTGGCACAGTCCAGAACTCCATCTTTAGACCTGTGCTGATGGACATTCTTCTTCAATGAAAGATGCCAACAAAGAGAGTCTCCTGATCAAATCTGTTTGTGACCCAAGGCAGAGAATGCTAACTTAGCCAATTCCATGTACGTAGACACGCATCAACAACTCATCCAAACTCTTAACCTGAGGCTCTGGGATATCAAGAGCTGAAAGAATTGACCTGCTCACATTCCTGCGCTGAAGGGGAGTCCTTCCTGGTTGTACTTCCATAGCTCTTAGATATCTGCTTGATCTCTGCTTCAAAGACAAAAGCACATACTTCTATAGACCCTCTGTTCTCCCTCCAGGTATGTCCTGGGAGAAAATACCAGAGCGGTATCCATTTCATTCAAATATCCTGGGAAAATGAAATTCTTCCCTGGAGATCATTTCATGTTAAAGGTGTGCATAACAGACCTTACTTAAGGTTTGAAGGAAGTCAGTGTAACAAAATACAATTTGAACACAAATGTTAACATTCTTACTATAATTATTTGTTCAACAGCAAGGCATTGCTCTCAGGAAATTCTTAAGTCAAACCTGTCATTGATGAATCCGTTATTGAGGAGGTAGGCAAAGGAGGACAAAACAACTGTGAATGAAAATGCCGCCTTTTCTAAAATGGTCTCATCAGCAGCTGCCCAGAGGCCCTATGTTTATAAAATTTGGATATAATATCCCCTTACTTTGTTTTAGAAGCTACTTTGATTGCATGGATAAATCTCATGGATAAATCGCTTTGGCCTATTCAGCTTTTTTGGAAAATGTCCAAGCAACTCATTTACGTTGTTTTTTAAAACTAGTACATGTGTGAATTGAGGCCATCCAAACCAAGTATTGCCCAGTGCTTGGTGTAACCTCTTGCTAAGAAAACAGCAAACTTTATAAATATATTGAATGGTGCCCATCCCACTTTGCCTCCAGTGATTTTAGTCATTTGGATTAGGAAACTCCTTGGGTTGAAGACAGTCAATTCCCTCTCTCCTTCCTTCCCTCCCTCCCTCGCTCTCTGGACCTGCTTATTGAACAGGTGGTTATATTTTTATTCCTGCATCTTATCAGCACCTTATTTGCCATGGAATGAAGAAGGCATTTGTTAAAACCTCTTTGTATATACTGATCAGTTACATGGAAAGTTGTGCCTTAAAATACTCTGCCTGGAAAATACTTTCTATGTCCAAGAAGACAAGGCTGGCTTTAGTTTAAATTTTAACTTAGAATCGGGAGAGGGAAAACCAATTTATCCTTTTTGGAAATCAGAAAACTTAATTAACTTGGTAAATGCAAAATCTCATTTCCCTTTTCAAAGCACAGGGGAAAAATATGGAAACATTGTATTGTTTGTGTACCTGATATGTTTGTACCCTTTCCCTTTACTCTTTATTTCTTAGAATTTTCACCTGTAAATACGACCAATTTTCCCCAGAAATTGTACTGGGATTTCATATAATTATATGGGAAATGGCTAATTATATGGGGATTTCAAAAAAAAAAAAAAAGATGAAGAGGACAGAAGAATCTCAAATGGTCTCTATTTAGTCCCTTACTTAGTTTACTTAGCTGAGTTCAGACTGGAGAAGTTGAGTTCTTTTTTCTTCCCTCTGGCCATATATATTGTAGACTCTCTTCAGACCTCTGGGACTCCCTTAATAATGAGGTGTCCTCCATGAACCAGTTTGGATTAGCTTCACTGGAGAGTAGACTGCAAAGAGTCATGGCAGAGACACAACGAGCCCACTCTCCATCCACTGCTGAGAATACAGCCAAAGAGCAGCCTTCCCCCAGGGCATACTACAGAAAGGATGCAAGTGAGAAAATCGAGTACAGTCCTCAAGAAACAAAAACGAGAGCACGAGTCCCCAGCCAGAGCAAAATGGAATTTGAGGAAATTACCCAACTAACTCAGCAACAAAATTAAAAAGACTCATTCAGTTTCATGAGCATTTAAGACCCCCAAATGGTTATAAACTAAATAGCCTCCAATCGCAGATGCCCTTTGGCGATGCAGCTCTGCCCGCCAACTCCAGGTTCAGACCCACAAACCACAGAGAGGAAGGAGGGTAGCGGGGCATTTTGATGGGAACCAGAAAGTCACTCTGAGTTTGCCCCTATTTTTACATAAGACAAAGTGCTAGCGGTGAACTGCATTCAGAGAATTGCCTTGCTCACCACTGGACACCCAGACGATGCCCAGAGATTCCTCAGGATTTGGACATGTGAGTGATCTTGTATTCTTTGCTTTCCAATAAGCATCTGAGCCCAATAACTATGCCAAATCTTGTGGGGAACATTCCTGGTAATTCTATTAATCCCAGCAAAGAGCCAAATGGGGCCCAACACATTGGAAAATCTCACGGTAAATTTCTTCTCTTCATTCTACGCAAAGTCTTTAAAAATCAGCCACAATTACAAGCGTTGCTAAAAAAAAAAAAAAAAAAAGTGGGGTCAGAGACCTATAAGGAGATGATTGACAATTAAAATGCCAGAATCCAAATTAAAGACAGCTCAAAAAAAAAAGTGATACTAACAACAAAGTCTACTTTTTTTTTTTTTTTCCCCTGCATGGGCAGGCACCGGGAATCGAACCCGGGTCTCCAGCAAGGCAGGTGAGAACTCTGCCACTGTGCCACCATGGCCCACCCAGCAAAGTCTACTTTTAAACCCTTGGCTACCCACCCCACCCCCCATATTCTGTAGAACTAATGTAATCCTATAGTGTTATCTTCAAATCACTGATATTTAAAGGAGGTAGAAACTTTAGAAATCCTATTCAAAGAACATCCAAGCACTACCTAAACATAATAGCCCTTTTGACCCAAATGAAGCTTCCCAAGTGGGGTGGCGGTGACTGTTGGAGCGGGGGACGCCACTACTGCCTTTTCTTAACCTGTCTGGTCCCTACCTTTCACTTCCGTGGCACCAACACTTCAATTCCACCACCCTGTACTGTCCAATCTCTAATCAAGCCCTGCATCAGCCAATTGTAGCCAATATCCAATAGTGAGTCCTGGTTTAAAAAATAAAAATAAAAACAAGGATGATATATTCCAAATGAGGTCAGTTAGGCTAGCAGAGGGCATTGTGGATTTGGGGATATACAAATGGAATAAATATTCTGTTTATCCGTAGCAACACTTGGACAGATCACTTGCCAACCTAATTCTTGACTGCACTTGAAAATAAGCCCATTGCAGGATGAAGATCTGAGTAGGGTTTGTAGATAGAAAAGAAAGGACATGTAGTTTTTTTTTAAATAATAACCAGCCTTCACATAAAGAAAAGGAAAACTTTATATTCCTCTCCATTTGATCTCTCTGTCCGTGGAAGAAATGTTTAAGTGATGAATGAATAAATGCATCAAGTAATGCACAAATATCAATTTTACTTATAAATCACCCCCACTGCATTAAAGCAAGCTTCTAGAGAGTAATCAAAAAAGCCCTAATCTGTCACCACTTGGTTGGTAGTTGGGCTGCCTCCTGCTATTATCATTTTCTGTACATCTTGTGTCTTGTATTAACATCTAAGCCCCCTTTATCTCTCCCATATGTCTACCTGGTGCCTGGCATACACTTAGGGCTCAAAGTAACTTTTGCAGATGGCTGGTAACTTGCCCACAGCAAGTTCAGGGCACAAATGTTGCCAGAAAGAATAGAACCGGAGCTTCCTCCTGCTCATAAAGGCAGCGTCCTCCGATTCCTGCTCACTCAATACCAATCCCTGTCCCTGGTGGCCCTCAGGGAGCCCCCTTCAGAACAGGGACTCAAGCAAGCTTCGTCCTTAGTGGAGATCCAAACCCACAGCAAGTCTGAAACTTTGCAGCCGGAAAAGCGTTAGGGGCCTCAGACGGTCCATTTTAGAGTGTAGGCAGAAGCCCAAACACCACCTGTTTTCAATATGAGTGTCTCCATTACCAAACACACATTTTTACTTAGGCCTCAAATTAGGCTAAGCACTGAGCCGGCCTCCAACTCGCCACCAGCCCAGCCCTCCCCAGAGCAGGGACCCGCCTCTATAATCAGTCTGCCTGGGCCATAATGGGGGGCTGGCAGGCATCCCGCTTGTGGTGCCCTCAAACCTGAGTGTTCACTCAACTTATCTGCTATCCAAGTAGCCACCCAACAAGTCTGGCCATGGCACCAGACAGGCTTCTGCCTGTTATTAAAATAGTGAATGGGATGAGCCATGCCTTCTCTCAGGGGAACACTCAAAAGTATAAACTAATGGAAACCATCTTTCCACTGGCCAGTCACGGCAAGGTTCTGGAGACCATCTTGGTTGCATGTCCTTGAGGATGTGAAACAGCCCACCAGCTGATGTTCTTCAGAACTAGTGAGTGATGTGGGGAACTTGGAAGCTTCCCACACCCTCCTCTTCCTCTCTGCCCTGGCCCCACATCCCCAGTGTGAATGTCATTGCTTCAGCCTCAAACTTTTCTTCCCATGAAAGTTCAGATCCTCTAGGAGGAAGAGCATTCCAGCAGCTCATCTGGGGCCTGGGACAAACCTGGTTTTCCTCACAGATTTTCATGGAACCAACTCTGGGTTCTAGGAAGCTCACAACATTCTGAATAAAGTGAGACTTAGCTGTTACCTTGATTGTAATAGGGCATGGGTCACTGCTTCTCAAAGTGGGGTCCCCAGACCAGACACATCTGCATTACATGGGCGCTTGTGAGAAATGCAGAATCTCAGGCCCCACCCCAGACATACTGAAACGAAATCTACATTTTATCCATATCTCCAGGTGATCCAGGTGTGCATTAAAATTTGAGATAGATTTGCAAAGGGGACTTGGAGAGACCTGGGTTCAAATCCTGGATCTCCTACCTAACATGTAATCTTTGGAATAGTCATTAAAGTTCTGTGAGTCTCAGTGTTGCTCGATTGAAAAATGGGCATGATAACCCATGTCTCATAAAGTGGTCTTAGAGATGAAATGATAGTGTTTATATAGTACTTAGCACAGTGGCTGGCACGTGGTAAGTACAGCCTAAGAGGTTGTAATTATTACATTATCACTTGTCGATCTGAGGCTCGACTACTGGTATGTGGAATCATATTCCCTTCCTTTGTCTCCTCCTCAAGACTAAAATGGCAGTGAAAGTCCACTACAAGTCAGTCCCAAATATCAGGTCAAAGCACACATCTCATCCCTTTCACTCTGTACTAACTAATAGAGGACTTTTTAATTCATTCATTTCTCTGAGTTTCAGAATCTGTAGGTGAGAAATCATCCAGAGTTCAGCTCTGATTGGTTGGGGCATACTATTGGTGACTGCCCGAGAAGTATGTCACAGGTGACAAGATGACAGAGCTCCAAACTTTATAGCAGTTGGATAAACAATAATTATCATAAAATTCCAGTAGTATTGTAGTTTTTATTTGTGACTCCACTTTTTACTTGCTACAAGATCTCAAAGGCAAACGCATAATCTGTAATATTAAATCAACGGTCTGGGACGCATAATGTACAAACATGTAATTTGTGATAAAACCTAAAGAAGGTGGGGAGTTAGAGGGGTCTAGGAATATATTTTAAGTGTGCTATTGAAGTTAAGTCGGTACCAAAGCAAATGAGATTTTTATGGAGTTAAGATGTTAAATTTCAGCCCAGTGGTAACTATAAAGAAAATACTGGGGAATAACCAAACTCATAGAGACAGAAAGTAGAGTACAGATTGCCAGGGACAAGGGGCAGGGGGAATGGTGGTTAATGCTTAATGGAGGTAGGATTTCTGTTGGGGTGATGGGAAAGTTCTAATAATGGATGGGGGTGAGGATAATGCCATATTGTGAATGTGATTCATCCCCCTGAATATTATGCTTGGGAATGGCTGAGATGGGAAAGTTTATGCTATATATATGATTCCGCAATTTAAAAAGAAGGAAGAAAAATGGAAGGAAGGAAAGAAGATGGAAGGAAAGAAGTATGGAAGGGTGGAGAGAATGGAAGGAAGGAAGGAAGGAAGAGAAAAGAAGAGAGAGAAAGGAAGGAAGAAAATGAAACGAAAGCAATAATGAAAATTCAGTGCAATATTTGATATTGGATGGGGTCCAAGGATGGAGGACAAAATGTCTAAAGGACATTTGGGGCATAAAGAAAACTGGAATAGAGAATGTAAGTTTATATCAATGTTAAATTTCTTTAACTTGATAATTGCCCTTAAGATGACAACATAAGTGAATATCCTTGTTCATAGGAAATGTACATGGAAGTGTTATGTGTTCAAGGAGTATGATGTATGCAACTTGCTCTCATATGTTCAGAAGATAGATGGATGGATAGATAGATAGATAGATAGATAGATAGATAGATAGATAGATAGATAGATATGAGGCAAAAAAGGGATAGATAATAGAGAAAGGGATTGGGATAGTTAAATGATAGATAGAATGATACCACAAAAGTTGCAGAATGTTAAAATTGGTGAATCTCGGTAATTAATTTTAAAACTATAACTTATATGTGAGATTAAAGCAAAACATGTTTATTTGGTACAAAATTTATATTTCAACTAATGCATTTCCTAATATAACTTAAGTGGACAGCTTAATTGAACACCATAAGTACATGGAACCTTGAGGAGGACATGAGATTTTGTGGGTTTGTCCAGAGTGATGCCTCAATAAATCCCAGAAGGATTTGAACAGTGAATAAAAAAGTATTTGCAAAGTCCCCTTGGGGGAATGGTGAGAAAGGGAGAAAATTCAACTTCCCCAAGTGGAAAATTCTTGATATTCTCACAAGCTGTGGGGACAACCAAAGCAGTAGGCTGAGTCCCCAATCTTGGGGTTTGTTCATATGAAACTTAACCCCACAAAGGATAGGTCAAGCCTACTTAAAATTAGGCCTAGGGCGGCTGCCGTGGCTCAGCAGGCAGAGCTCCGACCTGCCTGCTGGAGGTCTGGAGTTCAATCCCTGGTGCCTCCTGCCCATATGCAAATTTAAAAAAAAAAAAGAGAGAGATTCTCTGCAGGAGACTTAAAAAAAAAATTAGGCCTAAGAGTCACCCCCAAGAGAGCCTCTTCTGTTGCTCAGATGTGGTCTCTCTCTCCAGCCAACACAACAAGCAAACTCACCACGCTCCCCATCTTTACATGAGACATGACTCCCAGGGGTGTGGACCTTCCTGGCAAGGTGGGACAGAAATCCTAGAATGAGCTGGAACTCAGCACCAAGGGATTGAGAAAACCTTCCCGACCGAAAGGTGTAGGAGAGAATGAGACAAAATAACATGTCAGTGGCTGAGAGATTCCAAACAGAGTCGAGAGGTTATCCTGGAGGTTATTCTTATGCATTAAATAGATATCACCTTTTTAGTTAGGGCGTAACAGAGAGGCTGGAAGGAACTGCCTGAAAATGTAGAGCTGTGTTCCAGTAGCCATGTTTCTTGAAGATGATTGTATAATGATGTAGCTTTTGCAAGGTGACTGTGTGATTGTGAAAAGCTTGTGTCTGGTGCTTCTTTTATCTACCTTATGGACAAATGAGTAAAACATATGGATTAAAAATAAATAAATAATAAGGAGAACAAATGTTAAAATAAATTTAGTAGATTGAAATGCTAGTGATCAGTGAAAAGGAGGGGTAAAGTGTATGGTATGTATGAATTTTTTTCTTTTTTCTTTTCATTTCTTTTTCTGAATTGATGCAAATGTTCTAAGATATAATCATGATGATGAATTAAAAAAAAGAAAAAAATTGGTGGATCTGGGCATCAGGGTTAGGGGTGGGGTTGTATTGAAATTCTCTCTATGGGTTTTGTGTTATTTTTGCAACTGACCTGTAAGTTTGAAACTATTTCAAAATAAAAAGATAATAAAATAACAATACAATGAAATGTTGCAATGAAACAAGGAGCTTATTACGATGCTCACCACAAAGTTGATAGAACTTCCTGTTACAGCCTTGCATCAACCACCATGTGTCTATACAGTTATGCGAGGGATTCTTTTTAATAAAAGAGCAGAATCCACACCTCTAAGGACTTCTGTCTCCTTTCAAGGACAGAAATTCCTTGGGAGGCCATCCACTGTTGCCAGCCATATTGTCACACTCATGTAACTAGAACAATGCTTTGAGAACTGTCTTCGAAATGCATTTCTGAGCCACATGACAAAATCCCTCTCCTGTAATACTCACATCTCTTTTCCTTAGCAAAATTGCTTACTTTGAGGCTGAGAGAACTCCAGGAGAACTCAACTTCCCTGGCACCTATATTACATGCAAAAGAATCTGGTTGAAAAAGGAGGGGGGGGGGAAGTGTAACAAATAAGTCATCAGTGGCTGAGAGAATTCAAGTAGAGTTGAGAAGCTACTCTGGAGGTCACTCTTATGCAAGCTTCAGTTACACACTGCTCACCTTTCATACCTTGCCAAACTCCATCCAAAATGATTCTTGCCAATCCTAAAGAACACCTAGGCCATTATATAAGATTCTAGAAAGGTTCCATGCACTAGGGTAACTTTTCAGAAACCTACAACCTCCAGATGGGTCCCTGGACCAGATAAGTCCTGAAACCTAGAGGGCCCAGCCTCTCCAGAACGTCAGCTAGTTCTATCCCCATATTCCATATTATCAACAGTCTCTTCCAAGATGAAAAAGTTAGAATGGGCATAGCCCAAATACCCCTGAAGAGTGGGAGAGAGATCAAAGGTGAAAAGGTAGGGTTTAACAAATGAGTGTGATTGATGAATCATTATATTGATATTTCTTTTAGTCCCCAGTGTCTTAGAGCAGTTAGAAGTAAAAATGTAAACTGATGGAATTGTTACCCATACAAAACTCTGAAATCTGTTCTACAACTAATTGTTGCGATGTGCTTTGAAATTTATTGTTTTTTGTATATATGTTATTTTTCACAAAAAGGAAAAAAGTCTATTCTGATGATAAATGCACAGCTATATGATGATATTGTGAATCATTGATTGTACACATTGGATGATGACATAGTGTGTGAATATATAATACATGTCAATAAAAAAATTTTAAGGATCTGATTGGTGAGAAAACCTTTTGGCTACTATTCCAAACTTGACCTTTTAGTAACTTATGGCTTTTTTTTCTTTTAGATTTTTTTTTTGGTGGGGGTGGTGCACAGTCTGGGTATCGAACCTGGGTCTCCCTCGTGGAAGGCGAGCATTCTACCATTGAACTACTGGTGCACTCCCCTCTATTCATGACTATTTTGTCTTTATTTATTTATTTTTTATTTTTAACTTTTTATAGTATAGTATATGTGCTGGTTTGGAAGGATGTATGGACCCTATAAAAGCCATGTTTTAATAAAAAATCCCATTTTGGGGCGGCTACCGTGGCTCAGCAGGCAGAGCTCCGACCTGCCGTGCTGGAGGTCTGGAGTTCGATCCCTGGTGCCTCCTGCCCATATGCAAATTAAAAAAAAAATCCCATTTTGTAAAGGCAGAATAATCCTGATTCAATACTATATATTTGAATTGGTAATTAGATCATCTCCCTGGAGATGTAACCCAATCAAGAGTGGTTGTTAAACTGGATTAGGGGAGATGTATTTCCACCCATTTAGGTGAGTCTTGTTTGGTTTACTGGAGTCCTATAAAAGAGGAAACATTGTGGAGAACGGGAGATTCAGAGAGAGCAGAGAAGAATGACATTGCCACGCGAAGCAGAGAGCCCACAAGTCAGTGACCTTTGGAAATGAAGAAGGAAGATGCCTCCCGAGGAGCTTCATGAAACAGGAAGCCAGGGGAGAAAGCTAGCAGATGATGCCTTGCTCGCCATGTGCCCTTCCAGCCAAGAGAGAAACTGTGACTGTGTTTGCTATGTGCCTTCTCATTTGAGAGAGAAACCCTGAACTTCATGGGCCTTCTTGAACCATGGTATCTTTCACTGGATGCCTTTGATTGGAC
>PVIY010020939.1:0-43217 GCA_004026745.1 Myrmecophaga tridactyla
GCTAGCAGATGACGCCGTCTTCGCCATGTGCCCTTCCAGCTGAGAGAGAAGCCCTGACTGTGTTCGCCATGTGCCTTCTCATTTGAGAGAGAAACCCTGAACTTCATCAGCCTTCTTGAACCAAGGTATCTTTTCCTGGATGCCTTTGATTGGACTTTTCTATAGACTTGTTTTAATTCTCGGCCTTAGAACTGTAAACTAGCAACTCATTAAATTCCCCTTTTTAAAAGCCATTCTGTTTCTGGTATATTGCATTCCGGCAGCTAGCAAACTAGAACAGCATACATTTTAAAAGAGACGTATCTCACCTAGGATATCACTTCAAACAAAAACTCCAGAGAAGACTGAATGTTGTCCACCTCTCCCACTTTTACTAGCTCAACTCCTCTTCTCAAATATTGGGTCAAAGGATAGGTATGGCATTTCTGGAAGGTGAGGATATAGCCTTTTTTATAGTTCTAGCTATAACATTCAAAATTTTTTGTAAGCCTCTGTCCCCCAGGTCCCAGTTTAAGGCTGAACCCCTCTGCTATGGTTAAAGGGAATTAATTAGGCATAAACACCTAGATTCATGTGTAACCTTGTATTCCTTATAAAAGAAAAATATTTTTTCAGTGTTGACAGGCAAGAGGGCTTGGATGTTGAGTTATTTTGGGACCCAGATCCGTGCAAACATGGCCAATTTGACCCCAAAAAGAGGGAATTTACCTGACCTGATATTTTATATAAAAAAAAAATAGACTAGAGAACTAGATGTTCCTGAACCTTTTATCTTATTTTGTCTCTAACATTTTCCTGTCATATATAGATATCTCTTTTTAAGCTTACGAGCTCTATAAAGAAAGGAAATGTAGTCATATTTTATTTGTTCTACCTACCCTCTCCCCATTCTCTACCCCCAGGTCTTAGCATAGGGATGGGCACACTGAAGGTTATTAATCAGTACTTGCTAACTGAATGTCATTTGTTCAAAATCTTGTTAATACTTCATTTTACAGCTGCTTTTTTGAAAGTCACACTCCAGTGCATTCTCTAACTCTACTACCTATGAAGATTGGAACATTATTTTTGCATCTCTTTTTAATCTTCCGTTTCCATATTCCTTTCTATTACCTCACAGAAACACCTATTTTTCCCTATCTCCTCTATTTAGTCATCTCATTCCTAAACTACCAAAATCTTTTAATTTCCCCTATTCAGTCCCCACTCTTCCACTTAGAGCCAAATATTGCTGTTAAATCACGTTAATTTCCTAATGTTTTGATCACATCACTTTCTACACCTTCTTTCCATGCTGACCTATATGATTACAACTAGCTTTGACTTCCCAAATGACAAGACCCCTACCTCTCCTCATTCCAAACCTTTCCCCAAACCCACTTTGTGAAGGAAACCATTTCAGAGCATACGGATCAGAAGAGAATATTCACCCATAAAATTTCTCAGGTTTTGCCCACCCTTCTGCTTACATCAAATATACTTGAACAAACAAGCAAAAAAACTTAAAATTTCAATTGAGGTACCTATGAAGGAAAATAGTTTATATGTATCTGGGTGTGTATATGTATATGTGTCAGGGAGGTGAGGATGTATATGTGTGTATATGTACATATACTGCATAAGTATACATATATATGCTATATATTCCACCCAAAATAGCACAAACCCACAAGCTTAAAAACCAAATCTGTTAAATCTGATCCAAACCATGGGTACTGAGCCTATTGCTACTTCCTGCAAGCAGATGCATTTCCTCTGTCACAATGTCAGTTGCAAGAAGGACAAGGCAATATTGTCACAGGCAGGTAGAATTTTGCACTTTTTTAAAATTTAAATGCAAAACTTATCACCTTAAGACATTGGCCATGTTATATGATTTCTGCACTTACCCAGCATATCCTTGACACTAAAAACTACGAAATTTACAACTTAAGTAGGAAAACAGAGGCTTGCTTCACAGTGGTTTAATATGAACAGAAGTTGAATATGACATTGTCTGACAGAAGAATGAACAGTTTGCTGAATAAAAGCCCCGACTCAGGATATATACACAGCAGAAATGGGGCCTCAGACTCTCAGCACTTGTGCATAATGAAAAAAGGTATCTTGAAATAAAAAAGTCTATAACAGAGGATACAAATCAAAAAGGCAGCAACAACACCAACATTGGCAAGGTGGGAAAAGGAAGCAGAGACTCTCTCTAGGGGGCTGCTCAGCCCCTGGCACTGGTTCGGCAGCTGGAGAGCTGAGCTGTCTAAGGGAACATTAACCTTTAGATGGGCTCCAGATCCCATGTCTAAAATTCAATCCTAATCCCTTGGATCAGGGTCATGTGAGAATCAGCAAT
The DNA here is from genome assembly GCA_004026745.1 of Myrmecophaga tridactyla. Taxonomy (NCBI): domain Eukaryota; kingdom Metazoa; phylum Chordata; class Mammalia; order Pilosa; family Myrmecophagidae; genus Myrmecophaga; species Myrmecophaga tridactyla. The sequence continues at coordinate 2,348 of PVIY010020939.1, forward strand.
CCTTTCCCCCTAGCCTCCACATGGAGAACTCCAATCTTCCATGACAGGAGTCTAAGCAAAGAGCTCATGCTTTTGACCTAAAATCAGAGTTAACCTGCTCCCATACCACTTGGGATAGATATTGGGTCCCAGCAAACAAATCTCTCAGACAGAAGCCCAGGAAACTTGCCAGCCTCAAGAAACTGCTTTGGACTCTAAGATTTAGGAAACCCACATCCAACTGCTATCCCTAGTACAACTTCTGGGGAGAATGCTGGAGTTCTGCAGGAAACAAGTATAGGCAGTTCAACAACCCTGTGACCAAGCCAAGGGAGGCAGTGACAACTCTTGCCCCTGAGCCCTATACAACAGCTCAAAGTGTTTAGGAGAAGTCAGAGACTGTGTAGTTTGTTCATGTACTTCTGCCCCGTGGCAGCACTAAATGGGATGGGGGAGGGTAGAATGGAAGAAACAGAGTGGCGATGCCCTTCCCTGCCACTAGGAGGTACCTAGAAAATGATCCACTCCCACCCTTCAGGGAGTTACCTGGCAGTGGTGAGTACCCCCTCCCTCAAGCCATCAAACCTGCAAAGCTAAACCAAAAAGCAGTAAGGGATTGGGGAGGAAGAATTGCTGGCCCATAATAATTCACCTACTGGTGAGCAAAGAATAGGCAGCCAGAGTGGGGAGCCATAAAGAGAGAGGGGTTAGGCAACAGGAGCTCCCCTACTGCCCTATGGCTTTCTTCTGACCCTGGAGAAGCCATGATGATGGGCTCAGAAAACCCAATCACCATGCAGCACAAAACAGACTGCTTGGACTCCAGGAGGATTATGCCATGAAAAGCAACGAGAGAGAGAAAGCAGCAAAAGGAAATACTGAAAAAACTGGGAGCAGGCCTAGAGAAAACAAGACGAGCTTTTGGGTCTCTATTAACTTCCCAAAAAGGAAACAGTTCATGCAGATAGGAAAGACAGGGTTTTTCCCTGCTCAGTGTTCCTGGTTAAACCTAAGAATAAGAAAAATCCCCTGGACTTGCAGCATCAGTATGTATCCAAGTGCCTCACCAGCACAAAACCCCCACCCCCACCCCAAGGTTAGCCTTCGGGCATAGGTAAATGCCCAAGAAATTGCCTTCCAGTCCAATCCCACCCCCAGCCCAACCCCTATCCCCAAGCAAATGGGCATCTGTCTGTGGTTTCCCTCTTCTCCTCAGAGAAGAGGATCCTAGCAGAGCACCCATGGTGTAGTCAGGTACCAAGCAGCACTATGCCAGATAGTCTGTCAGGCCAGGGGATGGACAGCCATCTTCAGATCAAAGAGAGAGAGAGGCTTAGTGTAAAAACCAATGTCATTTTAGCAGGAAGGTAGAGGGCAAGTGGTGAGGGGGCTCCTACTGGCGCACCTTCCCAGGGACGTAGTTCCTGTCAATTGCCTCTTCCTGCAGGAACATGTGTAGGCAGCGTTCATTCTGAGCCAGTGGGTGCCCAGCAATTCTATAAAGAAACCAAAATGGTTATCATTAGTATCTAGGATCAGAGAAAATTAGCAGGGAGTGGGGATGCAGACAGGGAAGAAAGGGCAAAGTCAGTCCTGAAGTTCAAGCTAGTGGAGAAGGATCACAACAGGCTACCACCTCAACCACAATATTATAGAGGGAAAGAGAAAAAGAGGGCAAAGGCAGGGAAATCCCTAGAAATAATCAACACTCAGACTTTTTTAGGCCCTGAGTAATAGGATCATAATTACTGTCAAAGGAATGGAGTTTTACTGTCCAGTCAGCCCCCAATACAATCACAATGCCCATTTCAAAAGGCGAAGCAGATAAAACATACAAAAAGACAACAAAGGCAAAAGTAGCAAGAGAAACCCCCAGGAACTTGGCTTACTTGTTAATAAACTGTTCGAGCCCCTGCCTCCTTTCTTCAATGAAGGACTCCTCAAAGATCCCTTCGTCTCCTCGGAAAGGGAGCTGCCGCTTCAAAGCTTTCCCAGGCAGAGGTGGTACTACAATCTGCAGGCATATACAATATATTGGGCACATAGGAGAGGGACAGAGAGGGAATGAGATGGCAAAGCACCAGGTACCTCATTTTCTATTAGGCATAAGGTCCACTCTGCCCCACAGCCAGCAACTGATAGAACTGAGAGCATAATAACAGCTAGGATGGCTTAGGTTAATAATTAATTCAACTTTGCAGTGGTGATAGAAACAATATTGTGAATGTAATCAACATCACTGAATTATATATTGAAAGTAGAAATTGTAGGTTGTATATATGCTACCAGAATAAATTTAAAAAAAACATAGAAATGTGGTGGAATTATACAGAGAAGGAAGGGTTTAACAAACAAAAATGATTGCTGAATCAGTAAATTAATATTTCTTTTAGTCTCCAGTATCTTAGACCAGCTAGAAGTAAAAACCTGAAATTGTGGAATCATAACCTATACCAAACTCTTAAATTTGTTTTACAGCTAATTGTTGTGCTGTGCTTTGAAATGTATTGCTTTTTGGTATGTATGTTATTTTTCACAAAAAAGAAAAATAAAAGTCGATTGTGATGATAAAAAAAAAACCATAGAACTGTACAACACAAAAAATGAACCCTAATATAAACTATGGATTACAGTCAATAGTATAATTATAATAATATTGTTTCATCAATTGTAACAAAGGCACCACAATAATGCAAAATGTTAATAATAGGGAAAACTATGGGTGTGAGGGGGGTAGGTATATGGGAACCCTGTAATTTCTGCGTGATCTTTCTGTAAACCTACAACTGCTCTAATAAAAAAAGAAAGAAAGAAAACAAGAATAATTAATCCAATTCTGTTTTTGTGGGAAGACAGTTTTCCCCTCACAAGCCTCTCAAAAGAAAGGAAATAAATTCCAAACACTTCTCATTTTCTTTAATAATCCACTGTATCCAAAAATTAGCTAGGCTTTTCCTGACATTATACTTCCCATTTTTAGTACCTACAAGAGTTTAGTTGTATCACTTTTCTAGCCACTAAGCCAAATAATATTTCTTTTAAATATCTGTCCTGAACCAAATTTCAAAGAGTATTTTATTTCTTTTTCTGAATTGATGCAAATGTTCTAAGAAATGATCATGATGATGAATATGCAACTATGTGATGATATTGTGAATTACTGATTATATGTAGAACGGAATGATCATAAATTAAGAATGTTTGCATTTGTTTGTTGTTATATATATATTTTTTTAATTTAAAAATTAATTTTAAAAAATTTTCAAAGCATATACCACAGATTCAATACATTGGGATTTAGTAGATGAGAGTGTGTTCATCCTAACCATTCCTTTCAAGATTTTTTAGTCTTTAATTTTATGCCCTTTCAGCCACCTCTTGAACAAGAAAGCCACACAGGGAATGGGGCCATACCTTACTATCTCGCTCCAGCTCATTTTTCAGCCACTCAAAATCACTGTAGCGCCGCCGCACACAAGATTCCTTCAGCTTGAAGATAGGTAGATTTGTCTACAAGAAAGGAAGAATGAGAGATGGTAAGTAATATTCAGTCTGTGAGGGTCACCTGTCAGAACCACGTGGACAGGTCCTAAGGAAGAAGCATGCTCCCATAACCCTTTCAAAACACCGCTGGGTATTACCAACTCTGACCACATCCAGCCTTGTTACAGATGTTGATTACAAGTCCCTTATTGCTTGGAATTTATCCTACAAATAGACCTGCGGTTTTATATGTATATACAAATATTTTCACTGCACCTTATAATTTGTAGTACTAATAAATACCCACCAATAGGGAATTGGTGAAACAAATTATGGTATATCTTACATTAGAATATTAAACAACTGTGAAAAAAATGTGAAAGACATTTAAGCACCACTATGGAAAGATATTAAGTGGTAAGAGCAAGATATAGAACAGTATACATAGCTTGCTCCCACTTGTGTTTAAAAGATATGTATGTATATATTTATATCTATGACTAAAATATTTATGAAAGGACACTGGTAATAGTAATTAACTTTGAAGAGTAAGACTAGATAACTGGAATGGCTGAGAGCGTCCTCATTTTTCACTGTACTATTTGAATTTATCATGTATATATATTATATATATATTGTTTTATTATTATTATTTTTTGCATGGGCAGGCACGGGGAATCAAACCTGGGTTTCTGGCATGGCAGACGAGAATTATACCGTCACACCACCCTATATTTATTATATTTTCAATTAAAAAGTTAAGTTCCCTGTAAAGAACAAGAGATAAATACCTCCAAGGTTTGCCTTTCTGTTTTTTCCTGTTCAAATACTCTCCATCATCTACAAGTCCCCACTCAAGTCCTAAGTGATCCAGGAAATCTTCCCTGATAACACCAGCTTAATTTATTGATCTCTCCATTCTCTGAACTCTTATGATACTTATAAATCAGTATTGCCTGACACACTATTGTTTTATGCCTTATGTAAGTCTTGTCTAACTAACTAAACTAAATAATCTCATTGAGATCAGGAACTGATACGCAAGTTACTCAATATTCAATTGATTAATAGAAGTCTTATGTATTTCTTTAACCCTCTCCTCATCTAGAAAGCATGGCAGAAACAGCTATTACTTACATTGGTTTCCCATAGCTTGCTACCTGATATAAAACAACTTTTTCCCACATCTTAATCATTGAGAAGTTTCCTAGAAGTTTCCCACAGCTCTAGTGGCAACATGAACCCTCTGACAAACAAAAAGCCCTGTCTATAGGTTCTAAACAGAAATGACCAACCACATGTACTAATACTGACCATGTTTCCCACCAGCCATTAGATAAGCGGGTAGAAATAAAAGGAGCTAATTTCTCTTCTTTCTCTACAATTGCCTCAAAGCAGGAAAAGAATATCTTGGAGTCCTGCAAGAGCTTCACACAGTCCTCAAAACATCAGACTTTGTAGTCTTCAAGTCTGGAAACTCTTTCTAGGATCAGTTCTAGGTATAGATAATCAAAAGACAAACAAATGGCCAGCTTATATTATTTATAATGCTACCCAGGACCATCAAGTCCAAGGAATGTCAATGAAGTATATGTAATATATGTAATATAATATTTCACAAATTAAACCATTCTCTAAAGAATAAATAAGAAACTTGAAAGAGTGGTTTCTTCAGAAAGGGGAACTCTGGAACAGAGAGGAAGGAGGAAGACTTAGTTTTTACAGCATACCCTCTTTTTTTGTACCTTTGGAATTATATACCATGTGCATCTATTAATTACTCAAAACAAACCATTATATAGAACATTTTCAGAATCGTGCAAGAGAATGGCCCTAGAGTATCATGGGATTCTAGGTTTCCACCAGAGATCATTACAGATATTGTGATCCCCTAACAGTAGAACCTGTGAAGACCTAGTAGGCCTTCACAGAAGGCAACAGAAAAACCAAAGAAAAAAACGCTAAATAGATTCTTCTAAGACATAGTCAAACCACCCAATGCCATATGAGGATTTCCTCCTTTGACTCACAAAAATGTTATTTTTTCCTTTCCACCACAGGGTGGTAACAATAATGGCCTTTCATCTCAACATCTAAGTCATCTAAGGAAGGGGCTACTATGAACTAGGACAGTCTCCAAGTTCCAACCTATAAGCCACATGAGGAAGACAGGATTGTGTAGGGCAGGATATCCTTGAAAGTCTTCTGGCTCTGGTCAACATAAAGTCAATGGCTCTGGTCAACATAAAGTCAAGGGAAAGGCAAGATAGAAGCAAGCTGAAGTCCACAGTAAAACTGGCATTTGAAAAGACCCATACATCTCACATGAGACCACCATGACACCTCTCCAAATTCCCCATTTCTCAACAAAATGGAAGAAAACAGCTTGAGAAATATTTAGCTATTACACACAAAAAAAAGTCAGCACCAATTGTTTCTACCACACACAATGCCTAACTTCCAAAGCCCATTCTCTCTGTATCTCATGCTCCCTATAATGCATTCCAGTCACTTAAAATAGCACTTAATGTAAACTATGGAATATAGTTCATAATCAACTACAATAATATTTTTTCATCAATTGTAACAAAGGTACCACACTAATGTAAAGTGTCAGTAATGGGGAGGCGGCATATATGGGAACTCTGTATTTTCTGCATGATTTTTTCCCTAATAAAAAATTTATATTAAAAAGATTAGCACTTAAAATCAATTTTCCCCAAAGCGGAATTCAATAAAAACATTAAAGACCTGCTTAACAACACAAATTAAACCATACAAATTAATTCTCACAGAACTAGGAACTACCACCAACTTTATAATCATTATACAATTAGAAGCTGTGTACCAACTGATGGAAAGTTTTGTGGGTAGAGTAGAGAGACTAAAGTGCAGTAGAAAGAACATGGGCTTCGGAGTGAGACAGCTCTGGATTCAAATCCCAGCGCTCTCATTTATTATTATGTGTACTTGGACAATCTACTTAAACCACACTTCCCAAATTCCTTTCTGTAAAGTGGGATCCTTGTAACGATTAAGACAGAAACTAAAACCTGGTTTAGTGGCTGGCACATAGCAGGCACTAGATGAACAGTCCCTGTTGTTATTAGAATACCTGAAGTAGAATAGCTATTTCATTCATAATCCCTAGAATGCTTGGCTAATGCATTGAGATAAGGTCTCCAAACCCTACAGCAGAGAGTCCTTAAACTGAACAGGTTAGGCCCAGGCTCCATCAGGTAACTGAATTCTCTACCACTAATAGTTCCCCACTTTAATCATATTTTGAAGGACCTAACATCCTTTCTTCTCCAGCAGAGATGATTTTGAATATTTCCTATATAGACAAGTGAAATGGGTGTCCTAATTTTTTTGCTATTAACTTTTTTCTTCAGATTGAACTTTGCCAGTCTTAGAATATGGGAATCATCATTTCTCAATTAGATTTCAAAGCCTAGGTAGGAGACCACACTCTCATTCAATGTAGTCATTCAAAAATGAAAGCACCAAATGAGGACGGACCTTAATCCAATATGGCTTCAGTCCTTATAAGCAAAGGAAACTGGACCTGAAAGAAGCCATGGGGGTGGGGGGTGGGGCAGCGAGAAGATGGAAGTCAATGGAACCCTGGAGAGAAAGGAGACAGCGCTGCCCTGTGCATTGCGACATGATGGAAAAGCCAAGAACCGAGATCACCAACAGCCAGCTTCAGAATGCCACAGTCTTCAGGGAGAAAGTATCTGCTTGCTGACGCCTCAATTTGGGACTTCTTTTAGCCCTAAAACCATGAGACAATAAATCCCATTGTTTACGCCAAGCTACTGCATTTGTTTTAGCAGCTAAGAAACTAAGCCAGTAGAAGGCCAAAATAAAGCCTCTTTCTGATTACCAAAAAAAAAGTGAAAGCACACGCTCTTTTAGCTCTTCAGTGCTGTTTGAGCAGGATGCTGTCCATAGAGAATATTCTGGCCTCTAGTCTTGAAAGAAAACATAAAGAGAACTAGAAAATGCTTCTCAAACTTTAGGTCTGTAACCACTCCAAATGGGCAAAAGAACCTACAAATCAAGTACTCTGTCTGCACATTCCATCCTTGCATTATGGACTAAGTACTAGAGAATAAAGTCCTCTGTAGTGCACTCTGGCAGAAGCTACTCCTGGGTCAAAACAGAAATGTCATGTATTAAAGTAACTATAGGTCAGGGTCTGGATCCAAAAGGTTAATCTAGGCAAAAAGGGCAAATGGCCGTTAATGTACACAGAACCCAAATGAGACCCAATGAACACTGAAGTAAACATTCTGGATACTTCAAATCCTAAGGGTCAGCATAGGATGAGAGCAGCACCTGGCAATCCACCAATCCCAAGGCAAGCCAGATTTCACCGTGAGACACAGCACACGTAGTACCTGAGGAAACTTAAATATCAAATACTTTTCTTTCGGATGCTAATTCTACACGAGTCAGGGAAGCACTCGGTCTTCAAGAGACTCCCAAGATTTCTTATTTCTACTCCCATAAGCCCATTGTCTCCCTTTCAGAAGTCTATCTTCCCCTTAATGCAAGGCCTAGCTTGACTCCCATCCCAGAGACCTCATTAAGAAGAACCCGGACCTTCCTGCCCTCTTTCTTTAGGCTGGCTTTCTGCAACCTAGTTTAGTTATGGGACCCAGCTAAATATCGTCGTGGCTTCCCATCCCCCAAGCCCTCTTCCACCCTCCTTTCCTTCTGTCACTACAGTCATGATTCCGGTCTCCTTGAATCCCTCTCTCATCTTTCTCCATCCTTCCCACTCCATCCAGCCAAGCTTCACTTCTTTCTCATGGCTTCCCTCACCCCCGTCCGAAGCCCCCTCAGTTGTTTTCTGTACCCTCCGGCCACAACCGAGTCTGCAGACCTCTCTCCAAACCTATTACACCCCTAACACCCCAAACGACCCCTTCAAGCGTCTTCTCCGCAGGAGTCGTCCCCGCAGCAGCCCACCCTCCGCCTCCGCCCGCCCGGTCCTCCTTCAGCTGTTTCCCTCACCCCGTGACTCACCCGCATGCGAACCTCATAGGTGGTGAAGCGCGCGCGGCCCACGCCCACCGTCTGTGGATTAAAGATGTCGATCTCCAGGAAGTTACTTGGTGGCCCGTAAGCGTCGGTCAGGTCCTGCGGCTTCGAGTTAAGGCGCCGAGTGTCAGCTACTGCCGTGTCCGACATCTTTCCGAAAGAGAGACTGGGACCAGGGAAGGGGGGGTGGGGGATCAGAGGCGGGAGGCGGGAGCGTGCACAGCCCCTCCCGCCCGCAAAATAACCAACCAACCCACACAGAACTGCGCTGCGCGCGCACGCGCACGCACACACGCACGCACGCGCTCGCCCCCTGGGGCCCAGGCCCGGCGCCCAGAATAGCCGCCAAGCTTTGGACTGTGCGTTGGGTCCGGGAAAGGCCTCTTTCAGGCTTCCGGGAGGCATTTGTTGCCGCCCCGGAACCTGCATCTCCCAAGACGCACCAGCCAATGCCCTACGGAGCACCGCAGGCAGGCTTCGCCAATCGCTGCCCCTCGACCGGAGACATTGTCTTATACCACGCATCAGTCAGCAGTGGGCACTGCCCTACAGGCTAGGATCGTATAGTGATAGGCTGAAAGGGGACCTGAATAAGTCAGCGTTCTCCTTGAAGACAGAAGGATGGTCTCCAGAGGGTGACGATCCAGCAATGATAGCAAGAACCTGGCCGCCTGTGCTGTGGATAGTTTGAATTCATTCCACAAGCATTTGAGCACTCAGCACTATCTGTGGCTCCAAGAAAGCAGCGAACATTTCAAATGATTTTTCATTCTCACTTTTTAGGAAAATTTGGGCATATCTTCATCTTCCACTTGTTGCCACGTAAAAGCTAATTCCACGTGTTCTCAGATATTCCATTTCACAGCAAGTTGAGGGCACTTATTCAATCCCTTCTATCTCTACCCTGCAGAACTCCATACTTGGCACTGTTTTAAGGTCGCTTACAACCCATAATGGAAATAGAATACATGATAAATGTTCAATTTATACAAATTTTATACAAATATTAATATTTTACAAATATACAAATTCGATGCAAATAATATTTATACAAATATTAATAATACAAATATTAATATTTGCGACTGGTTTACATATACCCCACTTTAAGGGTTAGACAGAGTGGTGATTTTAGGTCAGCCTTTATTCTCCCACCACCTCCTCTGCTCAAAAACTGTTTCCCACATCACGATTCCTGAAATTCCTTCAACAGAATTCATTACACAATTAAGCTATTTAATACAATTTAACCAACATTGAAGCAATTGTGTATGTGTTAGGCACCATATTAAACATTAAAGGCCTAGAATTGAATATATCAATCCCTCAAGGAGTTATTCTAACAAGGGAGGCAAGTAAATAAAACTAATGTAACATGGTACATGCAAAATAATTGAATGTTCAAAGCAGCATATGGGACAAGAATAGGCATATACAGGAATAAGGGCAAGCTTCCTGGCAGAGATATCATCTGAGTTTGACAAACAAGAAAAAATGTAAAGGACAAAAATCAGTGGAAACGGGGAAAGGTAATTTCACTTCATGCAGAAGCAATAGCAAATGCAAAGTCATAGTTAGATGAAATAGCACAGTATTTTTTTGGCAATTATGACTAGTTTCGATTTTATGATGAAAGTGTTCAGAGAGGTAGGCTGACCGGGAATGGGTACATAAAGGCAATCCTTCTATATTAAGCAAAGGATCTCTGGCTTTATGGTGTGGGTAAGACTGGGGATGTTAAGCAGGGAAGAAAGATATGATCAGATTATGTTGCAAGCGGCATGGAAGATATATTGGAGTTAAATGCGACTAATTATGAGACTAGACAATGAGACTTGAAATCAGGTGGTGATGTTAATGGAGAAAAGGGAAGAAATAGGACAGAGATTGAGGAAATAAAACAGTAAGGAATTGTATCTGGTTAGATATGGTGATAGTACAGTGTTGGGGCTTAAGCATATGGGCCATGGAGTCAAATTGCCTGAGTTTAAATTGCTGCTTCCCAGCTATATAATCTTGAGCCAGTTATCCAAACCCTCTCAGCCTTAGTTTTCCACATCTGTAAAATGGATATAATAATACTAAAGCTACCTCTGGGGCTACTGTAGAATTAAGAGAAATAAAACATGTACCAATAGTAAGTGTTCTGTAACTGAGTTATTGTTATAGCTATTATTACTATGGGTGGGGGAAGAAGAATTGAAAATGACTCCTAGGTTTCTGATGTAGGTAACTGGGTGGATGCTGATATCACCAACCAAAATTGGAATTACAGAAGAATAAGTTTAGGTGGGAAGACAATAAGTTCAATTTAGATATATCTGGGGTGTCTGTAGGACATCCAGGTGGAGATATCCAGCTGGAAATACTGGCCTGGAGGTCGAGGGCATGATCAGAGTTAAAGGTAGAGATTTGGGAGTTGTCAGCATACAAATGAGAATCAAAGTCAGAGAAGTAGATGAGATCACCGCAGAAGAGTCTAGAAAGGAAAATGTGAAAAGTTTGGAGTATTAGTTTGTAAGCTGCCAGAATGCAATATACCAGAATTGGAACAGCTTTTATAAAGGGAATTTAATAAGTTACAAGTTTACAGTTCTAAGCCTATAAAAATGTCCAAACTAAAGCATCCAGGAAAAAAATACCTTAATTCAAGAAAGCCCGGTGCATCTGGAATGCCTCTGTCAGCTGGGAAAGCACACTGGTTCCTTGCTTCTGGACTCCGTTGCTTTCAGCCTCTTCCTGTGGGGGTTCCTCACTTTGCTTCTCCAGGGCTGGCTTTCATCTCTTAGTTTCCCTTGCCCTTCTCCAGGTTCTGGCTTGCTTAACATCTCATGGCAACGTCTGCTGGGCTCCAAGCATCTCCAAATACCCTGTCTCTGTACTCCAAGTGTTGGCATCTGTGTCAGCTCTGCTCTCTCTGTTGGCTCTCAAGTTTCTGTCAGCTCTGAAGTTTCCTTCCAAAATGTTTCCTCTTTTAAAGGATTCCAGTAAACTAATCAAGACCCACCTAGAATGGGTGGAGTCACATCTCCATCTAATCAAAGGTCACACCCACAATTGGGCACGTCTCATCTCTGTGGAGATAATCTAATCAAAGGTTTCTGCCCTAAAAAGGAATGAAGGCATGCAACCTGGTGAATGAACTTTAAAGACAGTATGTTGAATAAAATGTGAACAAAAAGACAAATATCATCATGCCTCACTAAGTCAGAGAATTGAAGTCGAGGGCATGGGTTATCAGGTTGGGGCATATTTCAAAGGGTCCTAGATTGTAAGTTCTTACAGAAGTCACATATATTTAGAAGATGTAAGTGACACTTCTAAATTGTGAGATACTGAGCTATTTGTATATAACCTGATCATTCCCTGAAACTGCGGGTATTTATTTGATACCTGAGACTCAGAGTTAGAGAACTGAAGCTATGAAAGTCAGAATTGCTGCATTCAGCAACCATTTAAAAAGCTGAAAAAGTAGTCAGACTTTGTCTAGAGATATGAATGAAGCTGACCTGGATAGGGCTAAGGTAAATCAAAATGCTGAGTAAAGGATGATATGGCCCATGTTTTCAAACTTCAGTCTCTGGTGGAGAGATGTTTATGTAGTGTGAAATTTATATTTTGGGTAGCTCATTATCTAATTAACTTGTATGGTCAGTTTACTTGAACACCATAATTACATGGAATCTTGAATAGGGCGTGAGCTCTTGTTGGTTTGTACAAGTTAGTGTGATGCCCTGATATATTCCAGAGTAATTTGGGCAGCAAATAAAGAAGTATTTGCAAAGTCTCCTTGGGGACTGGGAAGAAAGGAGGAAATATTAAACTTTCCCATCTGGGGGATTCCTGATATTCAGGCAAGCAGTAGGACAGCCAAATTAATAGGCTGAGACCTCAGTCTTGGTGTTTGCCCCTATAATAAACTTATTCTTGCAAAGGATAGGCTAAGCCTCCTTAAATTAGGCCTAATAATTTAAAATATGAACACTATACCATTTAGATTTTCTTTCTCCCTAGTCCTGTTTACATATACAATTGTTCATCTCTAGTCTTCCAGGAATTTAAAGAACTAGAGATAAGAATAATCTGGGGTTCCATGTGGAATAATGTGATCTTTATTAGAGTATTTGCTGCTATATTTTCCTTAGTAGCATTTTGATACACTGTCAGTAGCCCGTTTGTAAATGTCTTGCTGCTGCTTCATAGATACATTTAATTTAGTACTTAAAAAGGGATTTTTTTGTTTGTTCTGTTTTGTTTTGTTTTGAGATAGGTAAGAGTAGCTAGAATACCAAAAATGCTGCCATTGGCTTATATTGGCAATATGTGGAGTATGCAGTATCATAGTTCAAGGTTGAATAATTTTAAAAACACATCTTACTTAATATTTTCCATGTGACCCACTGCTGGGATACCTAACAACATGCCTATCAGTGGGAAAAGGGCATATATACTAGTCTTTAAATACTGCCTTTATGTCAACAATTGTTTTAAATAGTTTTGCTTATGGTGATAGTTCATTTCTGTCCCAATCAGTGACTATACATTATTTTAAATAATAGTGTATTTACCTTAACTTTCTGGTATTGGTGCTGTTTGGTGTTTTCACCTTGAATGAACTAATTTCATTATAACAGTGCAATTAATAATGTATTTGTAAATTGAATTTTCCAAGATTCTAATATTTTAAGGATGAGCATCTTGATAGATATATGTCCATATGTTTAGAGAATTTTTTTGCATTGGGGGGGCAGCAGATTGGCCAGTCCTTTAAATCTATGTGTAAAATATGTTTTATTTCTTATTTCTTCCTAATCTGATTATCTTGATTCTTTTTGATTAACTTGTGAAAATCTTGTCTCTGTGTTTGGAAAAATAAAAATTGTTTTTTTCTCTTTAAAAAAAAAAGTTAGGCCTAAGGGTCACCCCTAGAGAAAGTCTTCTGTTGCTCAGATGTGGCCTCTCTCTCCAAACCAACTTGGCAGGTGAACTCACTGCCCTCCCCCCCTACATGGGACATGACTCCCAGGGGTGTAAATCTCCCTGGCAATATGGGACAGAAATCCCGCGATGAGACAGGACCCAGCATCAAGGATTGAGAAAACTTTTTCGACCAAAGGAGGGAAGGGAGAAATGAGACAAAATAAAGGGTTAGTGGCTGAGAGATTTCAGAGTTGAGAGATTATCCTGGAGGTTATTCTTACGCATTATATAGATATCCCTTTTTAGTCTATGGTATATTAGAGTGGCTAGAGGGAAGTACCTGAAACTGTAGAGCTGTGTTCCAGTAGTCATGTTTCTTGAGGATGGTTGTATAATGATATAGCTTTTGCAGTGAGACTGTGTGATTGTGAAAACTTTGTGTCTGATGCTCCTTTTATCTACAGTATGGACAGATGAGTAAAAAGTATGGATAAGAAATAAACAAATAATAGGGGGAACAAAGGTTAAAATAAATTGAGAAGATTGAAATACTAGTGGTCAAGAGAGGGAGGGGTAAGGGGTATGGCATGTATGAGTTTTTTCTTTTTTTGTTTTTATTTCTTTTGCTGAGAGAGGCAAATGTCAAAAAAAAGATCATGGTTTTATTAGTTAGGGTTCTCTAGAGAAACAGAATCAACAGGAAACACTCGCAAATATAAAATTTATAAAAGTGTCTCACATAACCGTGGGAACGTAGAGATGATTTATCAATAAAAATGTTTTTTTAAGTACTAGCAAAGTCCCCTTGGGGGACTGGCGAGAAAGAAGGAAATATTAAACTTTCCCATCTGGGGAATTTCTAATGTTCTCGCAAGCAGTGGGGACAACCAATTCAATAGGTCGAGCCCTCAATCTTGGGGTTCGCCCCTATCAAACTTATTCCTGCAAAGAATAGGCTAAGCCTATTTAAAATTAGACCTTAGAGTCACCCTCATAGAACCTTTTTGTTGCTTAGATGTGGCTCTCTCTCTCTAAGCCAACTTGGCAGGTAAACTCACTGCCTCCCCACTATGTGGGACGTGACTCCCAGGGGTGTAAATTTCCCTGGCTATGTGGGACCTGACTCTCAGGAATGAGCCAGGACCCAGCATCATGGGAATGAGAAAGCCTTCTAGACCAAAAGGGGGAAGAGAGAAATGAGACAAAATAAAGTTTCAGTGGCTGAGAGATTTCAAACAGAGTCGGGACGTTATCCTGGAGGTGATCCTGGAGGTTATTCTTATGCATTATATAGATATCCCTTTTTAGTTTATGGTTCATTGGGGTGGCTAGAGGGAAGTACCTGACACTTTCTGTGTTCCAGTAGCCCTGATTCTTGAAGAAGACTGTGTAACTATACAGCTTTTACAGTGTGACTGATGTGACTGTGTGATTGTGAAAACCTTGTATCTAATGCTCCTTTTATCCAGGGTATGGACAGATGAGTTAAAAAAAAAAAAAGGATAAAAAGTAAATAAATAATAGGGGGAAATAAAAGGTAAAAAGTGAAAACTGGGTAGATTGAAATACTGTGGGTCAATGAGAGGGAGGAGAAAGGGTATGGGATGTATGAATTTTTTTTAAATTTCTTTTTCTGCAGTGATGCAAATATTCTAAAAATGATCATGGTGATGGATACAAAACTATGTGATGATATTGTGAGCCATTGATTGTATAATATTGTTGGACTGTACGTGTGTGGATATTTCTCTATAAAATTATATATTTTTAAAGTTTCTGCCCTAAAACAACAAAAAAATTTCTGCCCTACAATATTGAGTTGGGATTCAAAGAAAAGGCTGCCCCCTGCCGGATTGAATCAGGATTAAAACATGGCTTTTCTGGGGTACAAAAACCAGCACAGTTGGTGAAAATGTACTCACATACAGTGTTGGTCGGAGTGCAAACCTGAACAATTTTTCTGGAAGGCAAATTGGCAGTGTGTATAAAAAACCTTTGACCTCAAGAAACTTGTAACACTGGTTGTCTCTGGAGAGCAGAATAGAAGAACAGGAGTTAGGGATGACAGGGAAAGTTGTTTTTCATTTATTGTGATTAAGTCTTTTGTATTTAAAATTTTAAAATATTATTTACAGAAATCATTGACTCAATAATTTCACTTAAAATAATTTATCCTGACAAAGTAATCAGACCAATCACATAAAGATACCAGTATACAGATCTTGCTTTCAAGATAATTGGTCATTTATGCAATGACCAATGCATTTATACAATGACCAATTCTGTAAACATTTTTTTCTTACTTTTTAATTTGTTTATATGACAACTCTTAAAAAGGGGTAATGGATTCTATATTTTACAGACTCGGCATCTCAGTTATTTCCATTTAAAATCTCAGTCTGTTGTGTAAATGATCAAATTCAGTGTTCTCCCATGTATCTATTTAAAAGAATGTGGTTTTATATTTATTGTTAAGGAATGATGTCCATGAAGAAAACTATTTACAAAACAACATTGTCATGATTAACAGCACTGAAATAGATATCTGAATGTGGTTAAAAGGGAGAATGTTAGCTTGTATATATAGTAACAGAATAAAATTTTAAAAAATATTGCAGGATTATGCAATTTTTATTAATGTATATGGTGTAATATAGAAAATTTTAAGTCTGGAAGGATATGCACCAAAATGCTAGCAATGGTTATCTCTGCATGGTGAAGTTTCAATTGGATTTTACATTTTTATTTATAATTTCCTAAAGAATCTGATTTGTTAACAATGAGCATATATTGCTTTTTTTAATCAGACAGAAAATAATAAAACTATTTCCATTTGGGAAAAATATTAAAGGGCGGGCACAGGAAAAGAAGTTTATAAAGGAGATCAGGAAGGAGTGGTCAGAGGAGTGGGAAGAAATCTAGGAGACAATAGTGTCTGAAGGCAAGGAAGGAAAGAGTTTCCAAGAGAAGGAATAAGTGGTTAACAGTGTTTAATACAGTAGAAAGGCCAAATAAAATAAGGCCCGAGAATTGTCTACTAGATTGAACAATTATCTAAATGAAAACAGTTTCATAGAACCCTCAGGGTAGAACCCACACGGCAGTGGATTGACAATTGACTCTGAAATGAAGAAATGAAAAAACATTAATAGAGCTATTCTTTTGAGAAGCTTGCCTAAGAAAGGAATATGGTAGCTAGAGGGCGATGCAGTGTCAAAGAAGGATTTGTTTGTTTGTTTGCATTAACGATAGGAGAGATTTGGATATGCTTAGAGGCTAGAGGGGAGGATTTAATTGAAAGTGAGAAATTGAATATGCGGGAAAGTAAAGGCAAGTAGCTTAAAATCAAATAGCTCTAGGATAATTGTGTGAGTTAAACTCACAATAAGGTGTAAATAACTGATAATGCGGTCTTTTTCTTTTTAAGGAAAGATTTAATGGGGTGGAGAGAGGAGGAGAGTAGAGGGTACTGGATTAATTAAATCCTCTGCAGTAACATAAATAACAGCTGTTACTAGCTGGCTCCCTCAGACACACACATGCACCCACACACGCACACACACACAGATTTTGTTTTTCATGAGATGCATAGAGCTTTGGAGTTACCAAGTGATGCTGGGCAAGGGTTGTATCTCAGTTATCCCACCAACAAAAGGGATAGCCAAGTCCAATCTCTTGATAAACAGGTGACATCAGAACTTGATGTGAGCTATGCCAATTTCTTTTCCATTGGATTTCCGTGACCGTGTTCCTTCCCTAACAGAGTCAAGACAGAGAGAGAGTCCCTGAGAGGGAGGGAGAGGAGAGAAAGAGAGAGAGAGAGAGAGAGAGAGAGAGAGAGAGAGAGAGAGAGAGAGAGAGAGAGGGAGAGAACTGAAGATTTAGGATCCTTAAATTGGAAGGAACTTCATTTATTTCATCCTCCTGCCCACATGCAATAATACTGTACCTCAATCAAACAGACACCCATCCATCTTCCAGCCCTTAATTTTTTCTGATGGAGATTTCACAATCTCCTACTCAGTGTTTTGCAACAATACTGACAAGAACTTCTTTCTATTCTCTATTCAGGAGGTCCCAAGTAAATAGTAAATCAAAAGCCCCTGTGATTCAGGATGTTTGCATTCTTCTTAGGAGCAGGGGGATGGAACTGCAGACAAGGGAGTAGGGAGAGAGGGCCTGGGTGTAAAAAGAGGTAGAGCAGTGATGAAAACAAAAAGGTGGCACTCATATATTTACAATCTGTACCTTGGGGGATCCGGATTCAAGGTTTACCTGTCTTTCTGTGCAGCCCCCCTCTCTCTTTCCCCACACACCCTGCAGGCTACCTGTTATCATTAGTGACTTCTCCCCTGCTTGAAGTTCATTTAACCTTAATGGTGCCTCCCTGGGGATGGTCTCTAAACTAAATCCCTTCTGAAATTTGTCAGTTCCCTCCCTATGTTGATGAAGTGCCCTTTAACCACTCAAATTGTTTACTTAAGTTGATAATTTAATTTATTTTACTAAAATATCTCTGGATCACCTGGGGCTGAGAGCAATCTGGGGAAAAGTGGTGTGGCCTAAGTGTATGAGTGTGCATACAGGTTTATTAGGGGTTACTAAAGACCTAACCCATTAGCTGACAAGAGAGCCTGGACTCTAGCATCCATAAAGGTGTTCATTAATTATATAATCTAGCAACAATAAGATCTGAAAAAAATCTGTTGCAAAAAAACCAGTCTTCTCAATTAAATGCATTACATAATCCTGGATGGACTAGAACAAGGGAGGAAAAAAGGCTTAAAAGGACAGTATTGGGACATAAGGAAAAAATGGAATATGGAATGTAAGCTTTATTTCAATGCTAGATGTTTTTAACTTAAGAGATAATTGTACTTAAGATTACATAAGTGAATATCCTTGTTTGTAGGAAATGTATATGGAAGTATTATGTGTGCAACCTGTTCTCAAATGTTCAGAAGATAGACATAATTAGATAGACCGATAGGTAGATAAATAGATAGATAGAAGGATACAGAGGAGGTGGCAAAATGTTAAGATTGGTGGATCTGGGTATCTGGGATTGTGGGGATGTGTTGGAGTTCTCTGAATGGGGTTTGTATATTTTGCAACTCTTCTGTAAGTTTGAAATTATTTCAAAAGGAAACGCTAAAAGAAAAAGAGGCTATGGAAAAATAAAATAGATCATGGTAAAAAAAAAAAAAGTCTTCTTCCCTTAATAAAAGTTAATATTTATTGAGCACTTCCTAGGTGCCAGGCACTGTTTTAAGCACTTTATATGTTTTAACTCAGTTAGTCCTTGGAACAGTCCTATGACATCAGTACTATTTTTATATGCATTTTACTGATGAGGCACAGACTTGTTACATCACTTCCCCAAAATCATGCAGCTAGTAAGTGGGAATGCCAGGCAATATGTTTTTTTTTAATTAAATGAAATTTTTATTTTGAGATAATTGAAGATTTTTTTATTAAAGCAATTTCATTCCCACACCACACAATCCATCCAACATGTACAATCACTGGCTCTCAACATAATCACAGAGTTGTACTTTCATCACCACAATCAATTTTAGAACATTTCCACTGCTCCAAAAACAAGAACTACTTATCCCTCAGACCTCCCAATTATTGACACTTAGCATTGGTGTGGTACCTTTGCTACAGTTGATGGAAGAATATTATCATATTACTGTTAACTAAAGGCCATGGTTTGCATTAGGTGTATTTTTCCCATATACCACCGTGTTATACACGTTGTAATAGTGACATACATTTGTTCTAAGTCCTGAAAGAACATTCTTATATTTATACTATTAGACACCTTCATCGTCCACAACAGGTTCACTATGTTATAAAATTCCATGTTTCATCCTCTAGCTTTCCTTCTAATGACATGCAAGACCCTACATTTTTCCTTTCAACAACAACACACATACGATTCAGCGCTGTTAACTACACTCACCATAATGTGGTATTATCACCTCTGTCATTTCCAAATGTTTATAATCAACCTTACTAAACATTCTGCACAAATTAAACTTCAGCACCCCATTCTCTGCCCTCATTCCATCTGCTGATAGCCGATATTCTAGATATTAACTCCGTGATTTTGCTCATTACATTTAGTTCATATTAGTGAGACCATATAGTATTTGTTCTTTTGTGTCTAGCTTATTTCAGTCAACATAATGTCCTCAAGGTTCATCCATGTTGTCGCACGCATCAAGACTTCAATTCTTCTTACAGCTGAATAATATTCCATTGCATGTATAATCCACATTTTGTTTATCCATTCATCAGTTGATGGACACTTGGTTGTTTCCATCTTTTGGCAATTGGGAATAATGCCACTATGAACATCAGTGTGCAAATGTCTATTCATGTCCCTGCTTTCAGTTCTTCTGAATATATGCGTAGTAGTGTGATTACCCGATCATATGGCAATTCTGCACTTAGCTTCCTGAGGAACTGCCAGTCTTCCACAGCAGCTGTACCATTCTGTATTCCCACCAGCAGTGAATAAGTGTTCCTATTTCTCCACATCCTCTGCAACACATGTGGTTTTCTGTTTGTTTGATAGTGGCCATTTTAGTCAGTGTGAAATGATATCTCATTAAGTTTTTTATTTGCATTTCCCTAATAGCTAGTGATGTTGAGCATCTTTTCATGTGATTTTTAGCCATTTGTATATCTTCTTTGGAGAAATGTCTATTCAAGTCTTTTACCCATTTTTTAAAATGGGTTGTTTGTCTTTTTACGATTGAGTTGTAGGTTTCTTTTTATATTTTGGATATTAAACCCTTAGCAGATATGTGATTTCCAAATATTTTCTCCGATTGAGTAGGCTGCCTTTTCGTCTTTTTGACAAAGTCGTTTGAAGCACAAACGTCTTTAATTTTGAAGAGGTCCCATTTAAGAAATCATTGCAAATTGACAGGCAGTTGTAAGAAATAATACAGAAAGATTCCTTTAACCAGTTTTCCTCAATGGCAACATCTGGCAAAATTATAGTTTAAATCACAACCAGGATATTGACAGTGATATAGTCAAGATGCAGAACATTTCCATTACCACAAGGATCCCTTGTGTTGCCCCTCCCCCTTCTTTTCTTTTACTTTTCATTTGTTAACATATATACAACTCAAAATTTCCCATTTTAATCATTTTCAGGTGTGCAATTCAGTGATAGTAAATACATTCACATTATTGTCCTATGATCACCAATATCCATTACCTAAACTTTTTTCATCACATCAGTATGGTTTTGAGCCTAAGCTTTTAACCTGCTTCTCAGAAAAGAATCTTTTAGTCCTGTGCGTCACCATAAAGGGAGTAAGAGGGGGGGAGAGAGATTTAAAAAAAAAAAAAAGGAAGGACAAAAAATGTACATATGGTAGGAAAGGGTAGAATGCCACTAAAAACTGCTTAGTGACATTCTGGGATAAGCTGCCTACTCCTGCCTAGATGTTGTTCTTCATCTGTGCTTGTGTTTTCTCCTGAAACTTTTCATGGGCTGAATTCTGTCTTCTTAATAACTATGACAACTTCAAGCCTATTTAATGTCTGCCCATCCTTCTAAGTCCAGTGTAGGTCTTGCCTCCTCCATATCCATCCAGTCTACAATAGTCTGTACCTTTCAAACTTTTTATAGACATATTGCCTGTAATGCTCTTTGGTTTCACTCACATTCTTGGTTAATCGTGTGTGCATATATGTCCCATCTTACCAACCATATTGTAAACTCCCTAAGGGAAAGGTATATAACATATTTCTCTTGATTCTTGCAAACAATAGGCACTCAGTAAATATTTGTTAGTTAACTGATTGACTGAAAAAGATCAAAAACTGCATCAAAGCTTGGTTAATCCCCACTTTATTTAGTGAAGACCTATGTACTCAATGTGTACTCAATAAACATTAATAATGATTACACAAAGTCATTCAACAGTCCTTAATGGAGTTTCTTCTAGCTTTCCTTCTAGTGAGATGCACAACCCTACATTTTTCCTTTCAACAACAAACACATATACAATTCAGCACTGTTAACTACACTCACAGTAATGTACTATTATCGCCTCTGTCCATTTCCAAGTGTTTACAATCAACCTTACTAAAAATTCTGCACAAATTAAGCATCAGCACTCCATTCTTTACCCTCATTTTATCTGCTGGTAACTGATATTCTAGATATTAACTCCGTGATTTACATTTAGTTCATATTAGTGAAATGCATAGCACAGTGCTGGGAACATAACAGAATCACAGGATTTGAAGGGACTTTAGATTGATTTGATAAAATGAAGGAAATGCATAGCACAGTGCTGGGAACAAAATAGAATCACAGGATTGGAAGGGACTTAAGAGCTTTCCCTAATGTCCTATTGCCTACCCAATTCAAGAATCCCTTTTGCAACAGCCCTGATCCAGCTTTTATTTAATTATATGTTTCCAGTATCAGGAATAACTGGAACAGGAAATACAGAAGGAAAAGTAGGTTCAGGGGCATGATAATGAATTGCATTTTTTAAAATATTTTTATTGACAAATCTTCACTCACACAGTCCATACACAATACAGAATCAATGGCCCACAATACCACCACGCAGTTGAGTATTCATCACCATGATCACATCTAGAACACCTGCATCATTCCAGAAAAAGAAACTAAATGAAAAAAGAAAAATCCCATACATCTCATATCCCCTACTCCCCCTCCCACCAACTGCCAGCACCCCAATCCACCCAATCCAATCTAACCCCCACCCCCACCCCACCATCTGCTAATTTTTTATCTATATTTTTCCACTCATCTGTCCACACCCTGGACAAAAGGAGCACCAGACACAAGGCCTCCAAATCTCACAGTCACACTGCAAAAGCCACATTGCCTTACAATTGCCTTCAAGAACCACAGCTACTGGAACACAGCTAAACAGTCCCAAGCACCCACCTCCAGCCACTCCAACACACCACAAAACAAAAAAGGATATGTAATAATATGTAAGAATAACCTCCAGGACAACCCCCAAACTCCCCCCAAAATCTCCCAGGCATCCAACTTTACCTTGTCTCATTTCTCTCCCCACCGCCCCTGGCCAAGAAGGCTCCCTCAATCCCATAATGCCAGGCCTGGGGAATCTTGGGAATTCTGTCCCATACCTCCAGGGAGACCCACACCCCTGAGAATCATGTCCCACACAGTGGGGAGGGCAGCGAGCCCACCCACCAAGCTGGCACAGACGTTCTCTGGGGGTGACTCCCAGGCACAATTTTAAGTAGGGTTGGCCTTTCCTCTGTAGGAATACGTTTCATATGGGTAAACCCCAAGATTGAAGGCTCAGTCCATTGATTTGGTTGTCCCCACTGCTTGTGGGAATTTCAGAAATTCTCCAAATGGGGGAGTCGAACATTTCCTCCTTTCCCCCCAGTCCCCCCAAGGGGACCCTGCAAACATTATTTACTGCCTAAATTAATCTGAGATATATTGGGGCACCACACCAACATGGACAAACCAATTTTGAAGATCTCATGTCCTATTCAAGATTCCACGTACCCATGGTGTTCAACCAAACTGACCATACAAGTCAAATTAGGTAATGCACTATCAAAAATATTAATTTTGCACCAAACAAACATCTCTCCCCTTGGTTCCACACAGAAGCCAAAGTTTCAAAATATAGACCATATCATCCTTTACTCTGTATTCTGATCTACCCCAGTCCTATCCAGATCAGCTTCATTCATATCTCTAGTCGAAGTCTGATCCCTTTTTCAACTTTGTAAACAGTTCCTCTATAGAGTAGTGCTGACTTTCATAGCTTCAGAGCTCTAACTGAGTCTCAGGTGTCACATAAGTATCCGAAGTTTCTGGGAACGATTAGGTTATATATAAACATTCAGCATCTCAGAATTTAGAAATAATAGTTACAACTCCTGAATATATGTGACTGCTGTAAGAGCTTACAATCTAAAACCCTTTACAAAAGGCCCCACCCAACCTGATAACCCATGCAATGAGTTGTATTTTGACCACGTGCAGTTTAATATAACTAACTGTTAGGCAGCCAGATGGAGATAAAGAGCTGAAATTCAAGTCCCAACCTAAGGAGAAAGGTCAGAGCTGAAGATTGATATTTGGGAGTCTCCAGCATGGAAGTGGTAGCTGAAACACTAAGACTGAGGGAGACTGCCAAGGATGAGAGAAGAAAAGTGTCAAGTACAAAGTCGTTCTTTGGGGAGAAGGCAGCACCTTGCTGATGCTTTGATTTTGGACTTCTAGCCTCAGAATGGTGAGCCAATAAATTCCAGCCTGGTAGACTAAAAAAAAAAGTAATTGAGAATTCCTCCACTTGGAAAGTGAGAGAGACGTTAATGATGTAGGAGGTGACCTGGGAGACAGAGGAGAGACTTTAAAGGAGAGGGTGGTTACTAGAGTCAATCAAGAATGGGAGTAATAAAGTCAAAGAGGATAAAGAGTGAGAAAAAGTCATTGGATCTGGTGATTAAGAGGCCAGACCTTTGATGACCTTGAAAAGAGAAGTCTCAGTGAAGTAGGATCTATTTTTTGCTTACTCTCGTTACCCCTAATACTTAGCACAGTATCTGGCTCGATACATGTTTGTGGAATAACCGAATGGATGAACAGATGTGTTGTAAGTCCTGCCACAAACAGGAGGTGATGGGTAAAAGGGGGAAAGAAGAAAAGATAGCCTTCTTTCTCTAAAGGAAGAGGAGAATATAATGACGATAGAGAAAATGTTAAGGTAAAAAGGAAAGAAATTGAGGGCTTTGATTTTCTCCCCCACCCCCAGAAAAAAATAAAGCAAGCTCATCTGAGAGTCTCTCTCAGCTTCCAGTCCCAGTATGATGGCATAAACTCCCAGTAGATGACAACTATAAACTGGACAAAATATGAAAACAAACAAACAAAAACCAACCACCTGCTATGTGATGATACTGTGAGCCACTGATTGTGCACTTTAGATGGATTGTATGGTGTGTGAATATATCTTAATAAAATTGCATTAAAAAAAAACACCTGAAGGCTCCAGAGAGTGAATAGAAGTAGGCAGATTTTGGAGGTGTGTTGAAATGAAATAAGGTAACATCATGGGATGAGTTTCCTATTTTTGTGGCTTTGGCCTGAGGGCAAGTTGCAGTCACCAGCCACAGGACTAAAACTCCATTAGGGAATCCTCATCTTTCTAGCCTGAAGAACCAGAGAACAGAGCCTGGAGCAACCACACTCTAGAAAGTGAGGGGCTATCTCAGAAAGGAGAGATCCCAAAAACAGGAGCCCCAAATTATCTGTGTAAGTTCTTCCCAAGGCTTATACTGAAATATACATGCATGGGGCCAACTCAAAGCAACTTCCATCTAGGACTAAAAGAACTAAACTGAAATTTGAGTTGCCATCCACCACAGGAAAGTCAGAGTCTGCAGTTTGAATCTAACCAAACTATTTGCCTGCTAAAAACAAACACATTAAATGATCATGGTGATGAATACACAATTTTGTGATGATATTGTGAGCCATTGATTGTACACCATGTATGGAATGTTTGTATGTTAAGATTTATCGATAAAAAATATTTTTTAAAAAACATATCCACCCTCTTCAAAGAAACATAACAGAATCTAGAATCTCCACAATATAACATTTACAATCCAGGAAACAATCTAAAATTACTTAATATATGAAAAATCAGGAAAATGTGACCCATACTAAAGGGAATGACAATTGATGGTGGTCAACTCAGGGATAATGATGCTCAATGAGGATAGAAAAATACCTTGGTAATGAATGCAAAGAAGGAGAAATAAAAAATATAAAAATCAACTAAATGGAAATTCTAGACGTGAAAAATACAATATCTAAAATAAATTTAATTGGATGGGCTTAATAGCAGAATGGAAATGACAGAGGAAAGAGTCAATAAGCTTGATGATAGAACAATAAAAATTACCAAATCTGAAGAAAAGAAAGGAAAGATTGGGGGAAAAAATGAACAGAGACTCATAGACCTGTGGGACAATATATGAGGTCTAAATTATACATCACTGGAGTCCCAGAATGAGAGAAAAGAAAGAATGGAGCAGAAATATTTGAAGATACAATGGTTAAACTTCCCAAATTTGGCAAAAGACATACATTTACAGATTCAAGCTCAGTAAAGGCCAAACAGGATAAATATGAAGAAAACCACACCTAGCTGTATCCTAGTCAAATTGCTGAAAAACAAAGATAAAAGAGAAAATATCAAAAACAGCCAGAAAAAAAAAGTTTACATATAATGATTCAAATTACCATGGACTTCTCACTAGAAACTATGAAGGCCAGAAGATGGTAGGACAATATCTTTAAATTGCTGAAAGAAAAACACCATCAACCAGAATTCTATGTCCAGTGAAAATACCCTTCAAGAATGAAGGCAAAATAAAACAACAGATAAGAGAAAATCTCTCTTATCCTCCTAAGCCTTTATGCTTGCTGTTCACTCTGGGTGGAATGCACAATTCCTTCCCTATCTTCAACCTGCTAAATGCTACTCATCCTTCACATCTAAGCCTAGATAGCACTTCCTCCAGATCCCTCAAGTTCAAGTTAGATGACCCTCTTTTATATGCCCTTAACACTGCATATTTCTCCTATCTTAACAGGTATCAAGCTGTATGTATCTGCTTGTTTGATTGCCTGTAAACCCCACTAGATCAAATGCTCCATTTGAACAGGCACTTTTTTTCTGATTGGTCAAATTGCTGAAAAACAAAATGTTTTTGAGTGTTTGACACTCAATGTTATTGAGTAAGGAAAGAACATCTGATTCCAAAGTCTTTTTTTCCCCCTGCTATACAAGGCTGCCATTATGGAGAGAGAGGTCCTGACACTACTATAAGATTAATTACCATTGTACTCTCTTAAACTTGATGAAGAAATCTCCTGCTTACTGAAAAACTGAAGGTTTCATTGAACTATTGCTTTCCTGTGATTATATGGGCAATTTCTGTTTTGGGACAATCTACTTGTGCTTAACGTAGATCCTTGGCAATTATTGCTTGGGCAAATCCTCATTTTAATATCACTTCAAGATAAATTTTGGTAACTTTTTTATTGTATAGTATAACATACATACAAAGCAAAGAAATGAAAAAGCAATAGTTTTCAAAGCACTCTTCATCAAGCAGTTACAGGACAGAACCCAGGGTTTGTCATGGGCTACCATACGATACTCTCAGACTTTTCCTTTTAGTTGCTCCAGAATATAAGAGGCTAGAACGCTTAAATACTTTTTATCACCGTAATCAACTTTTTTTCTTTCTTTTCTGTGAAGAGTAACATATATACAAAAAAAGTAATAAATTTCAAAGCACAGCACCACAATTAGTTGTAGAACAGATTTCAGAGTTTGACATGGTTACAATTCCACAATTTTAAGTTTTTACGTCTAGCTGCTCTAAGATACTAGAGACTAAAAGAGATTTAATTTAATGATTCAGCAATCATATTCATTTGTTAAATCCTATCTTCTCTGTATAACTCCACCATCAACTTTGATCTTTCTATCCCTCTCTTTAGGGGAGTTTGGACTGGGGTCATTCTAAATTTTTCATGTTGGAAGGGTCTGTCACTAATATGGGGTAGGGAGATGGAACCAGCTGATATTCTGGAGAGGCTGGCCCCTCAAGGCTTCAGGGCTTATCTGGTCCAGGAACCCATCTGGAGGTTGTAGGTTTCTAGAAAGTTACCCTAGTGCAAGAAACATTTGTACAATCTTATATATTGCCCTAGGTGTTCTTTAGGATTGGCTGGAATGGTCTTGGTTGGGGGTTGGCAGGTTATGATAGGTAGCAATGTCTAACTGAAGCTTGCATGAGAGCAACCTCCAGAGTAGCATCTTGACTCTATTTGAAGTCTCTCTGCCCCTGATACTTTATTGGTTACACTTCTTTTCCCCCTTTTGATCAGGATGGAATTGTTGATCCCACGGTGCCAGGGCCAGATTCATCCCTGGAAGTCATCTCCCATGTCGCCAGGGAGACTTTCACCCCTGGATGTCGTGTCCCACATGGGGGGAGGGCAATGATTTCACTTACAGAGTTGGGCTTAGAGAGACTGAGGCCACATCTGAGCAACCAAAGAGGTCCTCCAGAAGTAACTCTTAGGCATAGCCATAGGTAGGTTAAGCTTCTCCACTCCTACATAAGCTTCACAAAAGCAAGTCTCAAGATCAAGGCCACGGCCTACTCATTTGAGTGTCCCTAAAGTTTGACACAGTATCAGGGGATTTCCCGACAGTAAAGTTTAATATTTTTTCTCCCATCCCTCAAGGGACTTCGCCAATACTTTTTGATTATCTGGTTAATATACTCTAGGATGTATCCAGGCATTACATTAAGGTATACAGGATTAAAGGCCCTCTTTCTTATTCTTGGCTCCCTGTGTTTCAATTGTTCAAATGAGCTATACAGATAGGTTGAGTTAAATTATGTGCTACAGAAAATTTCGGTACCAGACCAAATAAACCTTTCTTCATTTGGTCTCAAAGAGTATGTGTGGTTCTAAAATACAAACATTGTCTTCCTTACTCTTGTGTTCTGAATTACTTTAACCCCAACCTGATCGGCTTTGTTCTTAAGATAAATTATTAACAATAAGGGAAAGATTAAGTAAACTATGGTATATGCAAATGATAGAATATTATGTAGGCACAAAATTATATTTACAAACCTGTGTAAATCACTTGAAAAATTCTTATACATTAAGTGGGAAAAAACAAGAATAGGAAATTGTATGTACAGTATGATTACACTACTATTTTTTTACCCATGCAGAAGTATAAAAAATAATAGTGGAAAGAAATATACCAAAATATTAACTGCAGTTTTCATTGGATTGATGGGACTATGTAGTGCTTTTTTAAAAAACTCTTCTCTATTTTACATTTTTTCTTTAATAAAAATGCATTACTCCTATAGTGGAGGAGGGTGGGAAACTTTCCTTTTTTAAAAGCTTAAACTACAAAGTCTTGGGATAGGTAGAAGTCCCCCCTGGAACACCAAATTACAATCACAAGTAAAACTGGACTGTGTTTACACCTCCTTTCTCTTTAACTTATATCTTTATGGTCATATCACCTAAAGATTAACTGAATGCATGACCTTATTGAAGGATGCTGTAAGTCTGTCCTTGGGAAAAGAAGAGAAGGGATCAGCAGTGGAAACTGCCAGAGGCAGAAGAAGCCACTAAGCAAAGAGATCAGAGAAAGTAAACATGAAAGAACAGGAAATGGGAGCGGGGAGAGAAAAACCTGAGGGTAGGTATACCTTCAATATCAGGGCCCATGTGAAAAAGAGGAGCTAGTAATGGATCTTTATAGCAAGCATTGCCAGAACACTTTGCATGGTATTTTATTATTGTCTGTATTAAGAGTAAGTGTGTTTCATAACTGGTGTTGTTTTCGAAAAATTCAACAGATCTGGGGGATTTGCAACTTCTCTCAGGCTGTTACTAAGTGTACTTTCAGGCCCATCCCTAATATTTGTGGGGCCTGGGGCAAGAGTACACACAAAGCCAACACGCCATATGTCTAAATGTTTAAAGAATACAATTAAAGCTTAAAAACCGTTTTTAAAAAAAGTGTGTATGTGTTCACTGTCTGAAAGTGGATGTTTAAGGCCGTTGTTCCTCTCACTATTCCTCCCATGGACAGGCTGTATATTTCTTCAGACCACTTGTGCTGTCATATCTGCCTGGTGCTGCCAGGTAAAATCAACTGGACACTAGGACATTCTGGAACCTATTCTGAGAGCAAATTGCATAAACATGTGCCTATATATGTGAGCTATAGATTTAGCAAGATATACGGGACATTTGGGAAATTTCTGGGTGATAAAGGAGACCTGGATGGCGAGCTGCAGAGACATTTATGGAAACCAAGAAGGTAGATCAGTTCCTCTGGGTCTAAACCCTATTTGTGACACACAACCAAACTAACTGAACAATGCTGGCTCTTACCCAAGACCATTTTTGTAAGATGTTTATACTATTCTGTTGATTTTGTGTACTCCTTCTGTCATCCTTGAAGCTTTTAGTGAGCTAGTGGGATGACTGCTGAGGGATTTTCGTTTATCACATGTCAAGTGAGGGTACTGGGTGTTGGCTTGGTTTGAGTTTGAGCTTAGTAATTTCCCAGAAAGATAGGCATTACAGCAACACTGTTTTTTCTGTATGATAGTGCATCTTTCAACCCACCAGAGACCAAGAACAAGGAGATTTAACCTTAAAAGAAGGGCATGTAAGAGGATCAGTGCAAGATCTTAGCATTATCCATTGACCTTTACAGGGTGGACACAGTTTTCTAAGGGCTTCTGATGATGTAATTTCTAATAGAAAAGATTGTAGCATTCATTACCATATGCTAGAGTCCCGCACCATCAAAAGTACGGTAGTCACTAGCCATATGTGGCTAAATTTAAATTTGGATTAATACAAACTAAATGATATTTAAAATTCAGTTGCTCAAAACTTTTTTCTGTAAAGGGCCAGATAGTAACTATTTTAGCCCATGTAGGCTATTCTGTTTCTGCCATTACTGCTCAGGTCTGCCAATGCAGTGTGGAAGCCTAGTAAAAGTCTCTTAAGAAACCTTGATGCTGGTTAGTGTGATGCCCCCAATAAACCCCAGACTGATTTAAACAGTGAATAAAGAAGTATTTGCAAAGTCCCGTTGGGAGAATGGGGAGAAAGGAGGAAAAATTCAACTTCCCCATTTGGAGAATCCCTGATATTCTCACAAGCAGTGGGAACAACTAAATCAATAGGCCTAGCCTTCAGTCTTGGGGTTCACCCCTATGAAACTTATCCCTGCAAACGATAGGCTAAGCTTACTTAAAATTAGACCTAAGAGTCACCCCCAGAGAACCGCTTTTTTGCGTTGTTATTTTTTATTTCAAATAAATTGTAACAATAACACAATGAACTCCCATACATTTTGAACTTAGATTCAACAATTGCTAATATTTTTCCGTATTTGAATTCTCCCATATACATTTTGTATTATTATTAATGCTGAATCATTTTTTTCTAATCTTTTTTTGTTAAACATACCAATATACAAACACAAACATTCTCACCATATGATCATTCCATTCTACATATATAAACAGTAACTCACAATATCATCACATAGTTGTATATTCATCATCATGATCATTTCTTAGAACATTTGCATCAATTCAGAAAAAGAAATAAAAAAGAAAACAGAAAAAAAATTCATACAACCATACCCCTTACCCCTCCCTTTCATTGATCACTAGCATTTCAATCTACTAAATTTATTTTAACATTTGTTTCCTCTATTTTTAATTTATTTTTAATCCACATGTTTTACTCATCTGTCGATAAGGTAGATAAAAGAAGCATCAGACACAAGGTTTTCACAATCACACAGTCACATTGCAAAAGCTATATCATTATACAATCATCTTCAGGAAATATGTCTACTGGAGCACAGCTCTACATTTTTAGGTAGTTCCCTCCAGCCTCTCCATTAGACGTTAACTAAAAAGGTGATATCTATTTAATACATAAGAATAACCTCCAGGATAACCTTTCGGTGCTGTTTGGAATATCTCAGCCATTGACACTTTATTTTGTCTCATTTCTCTCTTCCTCCCTTTGGTCGAGAAGGTTTTCTCAATCTCTTGATGCAGAGTCCCAACTCATTCTAGGATTTCGTTCCCACATTGCTAAGGAAGGTCCACACCCCTGGGAGTCATGTCCCACATAGAGAGGGGGAAGGCACTGAGTTTGCTTATTGTGTTGGCTGAGAGAGAGAGAGTCCACATCTGAGCAACAAAAAAAGCCCAGAGAACCTCTTTTGTTGCTCAGATGTGGCCTCTCTCTCTCTCTCTCTCTCTCTCTCTCTCTCTCTCTAAGCTGACATGGCAAGCGAACTCATTATTCTCCCACCTCTATGTGGGACATGATTCCCAGGTGTTCTAGTTTGCTAGCTGCCGGAATGCAACACACCAGAGACGGGTTGGCTTTTAATAAAAGGGCATTTGTTTTGTTAGTTCTTCAGAGGAAAGGCAGCCAACTTTCCACTGAGGTTCTTTCTTATGTGGGAAGGCACAGGATGGTCTCTGCTGGCCTTCTCTCCAGGCCTCTGGGTTCTAACAACTTTCCCTGGGGTGATTCCTTTCTGCATCTCCAGAGGCCTGGGCTGAGCTGCGAGTGCTGAGACGAGGTATGCTGAGCTGCTTCAGCTGTGCTGGATTGTGCTCTCTCATTTAAGCACCCACCAATTAAGTCAAACGTCATTCATTGCAGCAGGCACGCCTCCTAGCCGACTGCAGATGTAATTAGCAACAGATGAGGTTCACATACCATTGGCTCATGTCCACAGCAACAGAACTAGTTCACCTGGCCAAGTTGACAACTGAATCTATCACACCAGGGATGTAAATCTCCCTGGCAACCTGGGACAGAAATCTTGGGATGAGCTGGAACTCAGCATCAAGGGATTAAGAAAACCTTCTTGACCAAAAGGGGGAAGAGAGAAATGAGACAAAATAAAGTATCAGTGGCTGAGAATTTTCAGAGTCGAGATGTTTTCCTGGAGGTTATTCTTATATATTATATTGATATCCCCTTTTTAGTTTATGGTATATTAAAATGGCTAGAGGGAAGTACCTGAAACCATTGAGCTGTGTTCCAGTAGCCATGTTTCTTAAAGATGATTGTATAATGATATAGCTTTTACAATGTGACTGTGTGATTGTGGAAACCTTGAGTCTGATGCTCCTTTTATCTAGGGCATGGACAGATGAGTAAAAAATACAGATTAAAAAATAATAGGGGGAACAAAGATTAAAATAAATTGAGTAGACTGAAATACTAGTGGTCAATGAGAAGGAGGGGTAAGGGGTATAGTATGTATGAGGTTTTTTTTTTTTCTTTTTTATTTCTTTTGCTGGAGAGATGCAAATGTTCAAAAGGATGATCATGGTGATGAATACACAACTATGTGATGATATTGTGAGCCATTGATTGTACACCATGTATAGAATGTTTGTATGTCAAGAATGTATGTCAAAAAAAAGAATGCATGTTTGTTTGTTAAGGTTTACAATAAGAATATTTAAAAAAAGAAAAAAGAAAAGAAAGGAAACCCTGAAGTTTAAAAAAAAAACAGTTTAGCCATGTTTAGGTTTCGGTTAGCGTTTTGAAATGGATCTTTTCTACACCTCAATTTTCATGCTGTGCAAGGAGCTTCCTACATTGGAAGGATAATCCATATAGTCAGTTATCATAGCTCTTCCCTTCCATGCCCCACACTCTTTTTCCTTAGATCTCATGTGAATATTTGCTTTAACATGGAGTTATTTTATTTTTTACAGACATAAAGAAGTAAAATATTTCATAATCATATGAGAAAATTAAAGTGAGCAAAATATCTGCAAATGGGAAAATTATTAAAGACAGGTTATTCCATTCTAATGTTTTGCATTACTATCAGAATGAGAACTGCCAAATAAAATTTTATTTCCTTTTGTGCATTTGTCATCTAAAATTACAGAGACAGCACATTTCCCCCAAACCAGTAAAACAATACCAATAAGTAAAATGAAAAGATTAGTCATATCTCTGTCCCCTTCATCCCTCACTCCCTCCCCTTCTGTCCATATTATTCTGAGTAATGTTTAAACCTTGATATATAAAGAATATATTCCACATATATTTCTTCATGTTCAAACATTAACATACAAATAAATGATTTATTTTTGCATATTCTTAAATAAAAGGATGATACTTCATGTGTTTCTCTTTAATTTATATTCAACTGTATATTTTGGATTTCCATTCAGGTCAGTAGATGATTTAACTTAGTCTTTTAAATAATTACTGTATGTTCCAGAGTATCGGTATACCCATTCTTGTTCAACCATTTTCCCAACTATGGTATTTCATATTGCTTCCTCTTCTTTGCTATTCAAAAGCAATGCAGCAATAAACATTCTAATATTTAAAAAAATTTCAGTTGCTCAGTTGCACTGGTCACATTTCAAGCACTCAATAGCCATATATGGCTAGTGGCTACTTCCTCACATGGTATAGATATAGGACATTTTCATCTCTGCAGAAAGTTCTACTGGACAGCACTGTGAAACTCACAGGAATGTGCGCTGCGGATCAGACATCTCTGCATCTGGATATAAAGTGACAGGTTTTGTTCTGTTTTGTTTGCCTACTTCAGTTTACCTCTTTGCCCTGGCATGCTCAGAGTGAAATTGGGGAAATTGAGGCAGTTTGACAGAATTATTAACGCTCTTGCCACAATAAAAAAGAATATAAGAATTCTCCTTTAAGGAATGGCTAACTATATCCATTAAGTTAAATATAGTACAGCAACTAAAGGGAATAAACTAGAGATATCAATATAGATCAATCTCAAAAACATTTTTACGTGGAAAAAAACAAGTTGCAAAGAAAAACATGAAAAAAATACTATATTTTTCCTATGTGGGAGCATTTTTAAAAGGTCTGGAAGAATACTTATCAAATTCATGACAGTGGTTTCTTTGGAGGAGGGCGAGGGAGGAGTATGGGATAAGGATCCAAAGGGACTTTTAGCTTTTGCTGAAATATTGTAACTTTTTAAAGGATATATATTCATGTATTACCTGTGCATTAGAATTATCAAAGCAGGACACAGATGTATATATGTTTTACCTATTATACATTTATATATATTATAAATATAAATAAGTAAAATATGATGAAAAATAAGGGAAATACACAAAACCCTAATAATACTTGTGTTAAGATGTCAGGCAGGATGGTGGGTGGGATTTTCTTCTTTTTCTCCATTTTTTAAAAAGTGTTTTGTTCTGTGGCTGTAATGTTTCTTCAATAAAAATTTTAAAATAAAAAGAGAACCTCCCCCAAAAAGTGAACCCACTGCTATGCTGCAAATATATTTATATTATCACATATTAGGTATAGTTCTTAAGAGACAAATGACTCTTGTATATAATCAACACCAGAAATAAAAGCTCGACATAATTTATGTCAAAAATTTGGATCATCTTTGCTAACAATCTCCAAATTTCTATTGGTCAAGACAACCCCCATTCTGCAGCTAATTCATACTGGCAGCACAATGGGACCTTACAGTTCCTAAAACTAGAGTTTTCATGGAATATTTTGTGAAGCTTTCCTTGTTATGCCCAGGCCACCTGACTGGCTTTGAAAAATGGGCAGATCAAAATCTCTCCTCTGTGGCATGCAACGCAGATCCAAAACCTGCTTCCTAAGAAAAATCTGGTTTTGTCTACACTCTACCTCCACAGGGATGTGAGATAAACTTCCACACGGGTAACAACACTAGTCGGGCTTCTCAACTTTCAAGTTAGAATGTTAACCCGGTCACCCCACCACCTGTTCAACTGGCTTCCAAAACATATGGATCCCGCCTTAGTCAACAACAGAGTATATCAATTCTTATGGCCTTCATCAGAGAATAAATGTAATCTGCCTCTGAGGTCCTGTCAAAAGCTTGGCTGTGTGAAGAGATATTTATGGAATATATTCTAAGGGACATTCCATCCATCCACTCCTTTAGGTGGCATTTTAAGTTGTGTCCTCAGATCAAGTTAGAGCACCAGAAGGTTACATGCCTGAACCATATTAGCTGGGCCCCTGCAGAAATGCTTTAATGTTACACCCTTGGCTCTTAGCCAGGGTTGTTGCAAGAAAGTAATATGAAAATCTCTTCTGTGTGCATTATGAAACTGTTACTGAGGACATTGCCTCTTATGTTAATTCCACATGAGACATTTCTTATGGAATTTAGTGCCAGCAATGGACTGTGATGTAGCTGTTAAAAATTATAATTATGGAAGACTAAATATGAAAAGGGGGTTAGGATATGTTCATTGAAAAAAGCAGAACACAAAATGGCATATAGACTGTAATTGCAACCATGTAAAATTATATGTGTCTGTGGACAAGGACTGAAAGCTGATAGGCAAAGATGAAAACTGTATGAGGGCAATGGGATCATAAGCACTTTTTAATTTTTTTTCAACAAATTTTTGTGTGCTATAGCCTTGTCTTTTCAATTGCGAGAGAAAACAACTTAGTGACAGGAAAATCTTTGTCTCTCTTGAGGAATTGCTATGCTTCTTTCTTTCTGATAACAAGAATTGTGTAATTTACTGTTTCCCCTTTTCCCCTGGCCACCCAAAGAGGTGAATTTAATGCTCAGTCATCACGCACCAACTTCCTCTTCCTTTCCAGGCTTCTGATTTTCTATTTCTAAACCTTATTGTACTTGTACCATTTTTTTGTAAGGTGCTTCAAATCCCTTGTAGAAAGAGGCAAAATACAAAGCATGTCCCGCAGTTTAAAAGTCATAGTAATTCTGGAAAATATATGAAAGTGAAAAAAAAAGATAACCACTGTTAGCACTTTTAGACATTTCTTCCTATCTCTTCTCAAGGTACTTTAAAAACAAAAGTATGAGCATATATAATGTATATAAAGTTATCATAGTCTGCTTTTTTCATGTAATTTTTAATATAAGTACGCTTTGGTTTTATTGAAAACTCTTTATAAATATCATGCCAGTAGGACTTTCAAAGGTTGGAGCCCTAGAGGCCTTACAGGAGCCATGAAAGAGGAAGCTTGAAGGTCAGGGCAGGCTGACACAAAGTCGGAGGTCATACATAGCTTTGGGGACATTACTCACGCAGGGGGCCCAGGCAGAACCTGTGTGGGTGCAAAGTTTAAGCTCAGGATAGCTTAGAGCCTAAAAAAGCAATCTGGGGTCTTGAGCCCAGATTGAAAAATCTCAAGAAACAAGAATTTAGAGACAGAAGAGACTTTAGAGATCATCTAATACAACATTCTCATTTCACAAATGAGGAAACCACCAAAGCCAGAAGAGGTAAATTGACTTGTGTAGACTCTGGAGTCAAGCTGCCTGGATTTGTACCTCCGTTCTGCTACTTATTAACTTCCGATATCAAGCAGGTCCCTTTACCCTCTCCAAGTCTCACTTTCCTCTGTGAAATGAAAACAGTGATAAAATTTAACTCATATGCTATTGTGGGGATTAAATCAGATAGTCCATGTAAAGCACTTAGCACAATGCCTAACACATAATAAAAGCTCAATAAATGTCAGTGTTTCGGTTTGAAAGTATTATGTACCCCAGAACAGCCACGTTTTAATCTTGGTTCAATTTTGTGGGAGCAGCCATTTCTTTTACTCCTGATTCAATACCATAGGTTTGAAACTTTGATTAGATTATATACACAGAGATGTGGCATGCCCAATTGTAGGTGTGACCTTTTGATTAGATAGAGATGTGACTCTACTCATTCAGGTTGGGTCTTGATTAGTTTACTATAGTCTTTAAAAGGGGGAAACATTTTGGACAAACGTCAGAAATGACAGAGCCAACAAGAAACTTCAGAGAAGAGCTGACACAGATGCTGACCCTTGGAAAACAGAGATACCAATGTTTGGAGATACTTGGGGCTCAGCAGATGTTGCCGTGAGATGTTAAGCAAACCAGAACCCGGAGAGAACCCCAAAGCCAAGAGATGAAAGCCAGCCCCAGAGAAGCAAAGTGTGGAACTCCCACAGGAACAGAGGCTGAAAGCAATGGAGCCCAGGAGCAATGGAGCCCAGCAGATGCCAGCCATGAGACTACTCAGCTGACAGAGAGGCTCCAGACCCATCAGCCTTCCTTGAATTAGGGTATTTTTTTCCTGGATGCCTTAGTTTGGACATTTTCATAGGCTTAGAACTGTGAAGTTGTAACTTTTTAAATTCCCTTTTTAAAAGCCTTTCTGTTCTGATATATCTCATTCTGGCAGCTTGCAAACTAGAACTGCCAATTATTAATATTAATGTAGTTATTATCATTATTCAAGTAGTTAGTGACAGAGCTATGACAGGAACTCAGATCTCCTGTCTCAATCCAGTGCTTTTTCACTGCACCAGACTGACTCCCAGGGTCCAGAAAGGACAGAAAGTTCCCCGGAACTTAGTAGTGATGCCACCTTAAATTTATTTAGAGCTGAAACCTGAGTACATTAGTCTAGGATGCACTTTATGTGAAAGCACCTAGTCTGCTATCTGGCTAGATTCTTAAGAACCTAGTAGATTCTTAAGAAATGTTTAACTAAACAGATTTAAAAACAACAGACAGGGTTGGGAGGGCTGTGCCAGCTTCCGAGACAAGTACTAGAAATCTTTCACAGAAACACATAAGAAGGAACTGAGGGAAGGGGGCTACCAAAAATATGTATGTCCCATACACATCTATGGAGACCAGGGACAAGCAGAGGTTACACTTTCTGGGATTCCTTTAACTTTCTCATTATTATCATTATTAACCCTCGCATCTTTCCCCGTGCAAAAAATCCTATAAAAACTCTAGGTGAAAGTTGCATGTTTTTTCAGATGTGGGCAGGGTAAGAGAGAAGTAGAGCGCCATCTATCTCAATTACAATTAATAGAGCCAGTTTGGCAGCAGGTTTGGAGTAGGGGGTGGCACCCAGGTAGAAGACTGGGCAGTGGCAGTGAAAGAGGCAAAAGGATCAAACCTCTATGATTTTCAAGAGGAAAATAAGATGAGTGGTGAATGGAGAGCCATTTGGAGTTTCAACTAGGAAAAAGGCCTGTGCCCCCATATCCTGCCATATCTGTTTGTAATTTATGTCTAACAGTGGTTTCCTGGGGGCCTTTTGTTAGTCCTGTTTCCTGACCCAAATCTCTTCTATATTCCAAGGCTACCTTGCTAACTCTCTCTTGGCTAACATATATTCTAACCCTCCCACAGTAATAAGGTGACTTGGCCTCTCTAGCTGCAGGTTTTAAAGTCATGATGTTTTTACCTTCCCACTGATCCTTCAACTCACCCTTCTAAACCATCTGGTACCTGTGGTTTACGGTCATTTTTATCTGTCCAGGATTTCAAGGTATGCTCTAGTCTTAACAGAAAGGCCCAATAAGCATTTGTTGACTGACTATAGGGTTTATAATCTAGTTGGGGGAGACAACATATTCTCTTGAAATGAAAAGCAATAGTCACCCCAATAATTAAATAAAAGAATAAAAATTGAGTTCATAGAGCGTTAGGAGATGCAAAGTAGATAACTGATCTGTCAGGTTGGGCTAGACAGGGAAAGTTTCCAAGAGCACATAAGTTTTGAACTTTGGATTGGAAATTTAAGGACATGATGGACTCAAGTTGGTAGAGAGGTGGACCATTTCAAACAAATGCACAAAGGGAGACAATGCAAGATATAACTCAAGCTAGGACAGATGCCTGTACCACCATGCCATTTCCCTGTCGCAACAGCTCTGCATGATCTGCCACAACACTCAGAAGAGAGTTGCTTGTGATCTACTGCCCACTGGGCTCTCTCCTCTACCAAATACACCACTCGTGCAGCACTTACCAAGTACTCCAGGCTGGGCTGGAGGAGGAAGAGGTGCATGCAGGAAAAGTTTGCAGGCATTGTGAGCAACTAGGTCCCATCTCTTCAGTCTGGACCTAACGTAGGAATGAATACATGGACTTCTATGTACCCCTTACATGACAAGTGGAGGACGAATGCATGTTGACGTAAGAAGGAGACAGGAACATTGAGAACTAAGACTGTGAATGACCTCAAGGCTCATGTTCATTCAGACTATTTTCACTTTGAAGACCCATCATGCTGCCACCTCTGAGGAATACCAGATTGCTGGATGCAGAGATATCATTCCTCATAGGACAAAGGCCTCATCAGCACAGAGCTATCAAGCAATCACCACAAATGGTATAATGCTAGACACTATAAGGGCAAATTAAAATATAGGGTCTTCCCTTAGGGCTTGCTGTCTAGCAAAAAACATATATATATGGGACATAGCCAGGCAGGAAACACATACAATATATTTATTAAAAAGTTGTTAAATGTACATGTGAAATATCACTTGGTTTCTGATTCTATTTGTTCATTCATTCATTCAATGGACATTAATTGTCTACTATGTGCCAAGCTAGGGTCACAGAGACATTAAATTGTCTCTGGCCCCAAGGAGCTCACAGTTTAGTGGGTGAGACAGACATGTAAACAAGCCATCACAATATGATATGTGCTCTATAACATAAGCCTGCACAAAGTGCTTGGGAAAGTCAGAACAGGAGAAGTAACTGCACCTGAGGGAAGAGGGGAAGAGGCTGGGATGGGGGGGGCAGATAATGAGAGGGACAACATCCCAGGTGGCAGAGGGAAAAGTATAAAAGGGCACGGGATATCCAGGAATAGTAT
Source organism: Myrmecophaga tridactyla (assembly GCA_004026745.1). Taxonomy (NCBI): domain Eukaryota; kingdom Metazoa; phylum Chordata; class Mammalia; order Pilosa; family Myrmecophagidae; genus Myrmecophaga; species Myrmecophaga tridactyla. Next base: position 42,125 of record PVIY010020939.1, read on the forward strand.
GAAACTCTGACCAGGCGGAACTTGGTTTGCCTAATGAAAGGTAAAGCAGGAAAGGTGGGACCCTGTGGCCTGAATCTGAAGAACCTCGTATATCTTGCTGAGCAGTTTAAACTTTATCACATAAACGATGTAGAAAATTAGAGGAAGTTTTTAAGCATGGAAATTACTTCTATATCTGTCAATGATGATATGCTCCCATTTCTTCTGCTTCCTAGATATTTGACTTTGGGCAAGTCACTTAATCTTGGAGCATACAGATGTCTTCATCATGGGAGTAATAGTGGTATCCACCTCATGAACTGGTTTTGAGGAGTCTATGAGCTAATGTGTGGGAAACAATCAGTACAGTGCCTGGCACATAGTAACTGCTCCATAAACTTAAACTATCATTACCAGGTGGGTTTCTTAGAAAGGTAACTTTATTAGTAACACAGACTATAAACTGTAGTGGGGTAAAGACTGATGACAGTGCAATGAAGATGATAGTACAATTTAATTCTGGCTATAAATAAGGTCTTAAACTAGGTTTTGGATGTAGGACATTAGGCAGACAAAAAGGTGAAGGGAAAGTCTAGTTTGGGAGACCGGAGTGGACCAAGACAACCATTAACCAAAATCAAAGATAAAGGTAGCCAGAAGATAGGGGTGCGGGTGCAAAACCAGATAACAAGCTCCGTTCAGACCTGTTGAATGAGATGTGAAGCAGCTGAAGACGGAAACCTGGAGAATACCAATAGTTAAGGGTTGGTAGAGCCAGTGTAGAAAACCGGTCAGCAACTGCACGGTCAGTATTGAACTGCGGAGTTCGTGAGGAAGCGAGACACTACCATCAACTAACCATTTGTTTACGCCATACCGCACAAGTCCTCCAGACCCCACTCCCCAACATGCATACATTCTATTTTCCAGCTTCTCGGTTTTCGGCTTCTTGTAGACATCGCCTTTTCACTTTCTGCCCTCTCTTCACCGAAGGAGCGAAAGGTCTAGCGCCTTTCTATCGCCAGGGAGAGAGAGGAAAGGCGGTGGCGGGGGGGAGGGGGAGGAAAGTGATTTTTAAGAAAAGAAAGAGTCCGCCACGGCCTCTAATAATTAG
>PVIY010020940.1:0-43133 GCA_004026745.1 Myrmecophaga tridactyla
CTCTGATATCTCAGCGGATTTGAAAACAAATTGCACACCATCAATTATTTATGGTCCATTTTTACAGGCTGGAAGTATTTCGCAGTTTATAAGGGGACTAACTGAGTCCTGTTATTTCACGCCTTTGTGTGCCCTACATATTCTGAAACAGAGAATTCCGGAGGAAGGGTCCCGGCGGAGCAAGTGGATGGAGAGATGATGTCATCTTTCAGATGTGTAAAACTCCCCCAGACTCCTCACTTGTGACATGAAATGAGATTCTGGGGATGGGGTTCTGGACCCTTTCCCACTCCTACAGTGGGTGGCATTGAGGAATTCCTTTCTGTTCTAAAATTTTCTGTCACATATGAAAGCTTTTCTGAAGAAAAGCTGCCAAAAAGAAACAGAAAGCCATGGAGAAAAGCCTTTTCAATTTTTCTTCGGTTTTTAAAGCACCAATTATTAACCAGTCCAAGCAACCTTGTAGAGGCTACCTCCCCTCCAGAGGAATTTAAAAAGAATGAAATCAATGCTCTTTCCTCTTCCCTTGACTTACTTATTCCCTCTGTCAATGAATGGCTTTTCCAAGATTGATAATTACAAATAGGCGTCTTTCACCAATTCTTACCACTAGGATTGCGTTATCTGAAAGGGGAATTTTACTTTGTAATTGCAAGCCTCCCAGAGATGCTTCTGCAATATTTGACCTGTACTTTAAAAGACATTTAACAGAATGGAGAACTCCCAGAAAGCTTGTGATTTAATGTGAAACTGATTAAAACACACACCAATCAAAGGATCAATAGAAGGTGTTTAAAATTCAAAACCTTTTAATAACATTATATTTTCTGGTTATAGAAATAGTGATTTTATTTAGAAATGCATATAAATAATAGGAAGGAAATAAACATCATTCGTGGTTCCAACCTCAGGAATGACTTGGACATTTTGTGGTGTGTATTTGTGTATGTGTGTACCCATATATAAAATTCTATTGAATGCACTTTCAAATCTTGCTTTTTTGGGGGGGTGGTGGTGGTGGTGCATGGTCCAGGAATTGAACCCGGGTCTCCCACACGGAAGGCGAGCATTCTATCACTGGACCACACATGCATCCCAAATCTTGCTTTTTTAAGTTGCTATTACATTGTATCTTCTTATATCATCATTTATGCCTATATTATTTTTTTCCTAAACTTTATACATTATTTGACATTTACAGAAAGGTAGAAAGAACATTCGTGAAGCTGGTCCCAGCCAATAAATAAAGCATTCTAATACATCTGACTTCCTCTGTGTACCCATCCCAGATCTCATTCATTATACCCTCTTGGCAAGGCAGCTTCCCTTCAATTTTGGTGATTCCTGTTCCTATCCATTTCTTTATAAATTTTCTTCATATGCTTATAGTTTTAAGCAAGATTTAGCGTTATTGTGTTTTCCAAGTTAAATCGTGGTCTTATTTATATATTTCTCTTTGATTTGTTTTTTTTTTCCTCCCGTGTTTACTTTGGGTGATTCATCCACGTTGCCATGTGCCATTCTATGCCACTCACATTACACCAGTGTGTGCACACACTGCAGGGGCCCGTGACCCTGCTCCACGGGCGTGTAAGTTGTAGCCAGTGGCTGTTCTGCTGCAAACACCATTGCTGTGAGTATTCTCGGGCTTGTCTTCTTTCTCACATACGCGAGAGTTTCTCTAGGGAGCATATCAGGAGTGGAATTATTGGGCATGTGCATCTTCTCCCTAACCAATCAATCGCCAAATTGATCTTCAAATTGGTTGTAGCAGTTTTATTCCCACAAGTGCTGCACGGAATCCACATAGCTTCCTGTCCACAGTAATATACAAGATTGTTAATACACAATTGTTAACCCACAAATCGTCAGACTTTGACATTTTAGCAGTCTGATGTGTGTAAAATGGCATGTCATTGTGGTTTTAATTCGCACAATTTTTAGTGAATACATAATAATATTCCTTCATAAGGAGAGACCGCAATTCATTCACTCTTTCCTTATTCTTGGACCTACAGCGTGTTCCCAATGTTTCACGGCATAAACACTGCCTAATTGAATATCCTTGTACGTAATTCTTTAACCAAGTGCTGGTGCCTGTTCCTTAGGATAAATTTATAGAGACAAACATTACTCAGAGTTGCAAACCACACTGCTAACGTCCTCCTCAGAAGGATGCACCATTTACACATCTCCTAGCTACCTCTGAGTGCACCGATTTGCCAGCACTCCCATTAATTTTGGTTTAATATTATCTAGTAAACAGTATTTGTCAACTTAATAAATGAACAATTGAAACTAGTTTAAATATACACTTTACTTCCTTATTTGTCAGATCAGTTGTGTTTTTATGCATTTATTGACTTTTATTTCTTACTTTGTAAATTATTAATTCATCCTTCTGTTTTTATATTGAGTGTCTCCAGAATAGAATAGCTAGAATTTTGAAAATATTGGAATTTAGAATAAATGTTCCATCGATACAATTGCAGGAAAATTCCTCCCTAAGCAAACAAACTATTTCATATAAATGCTCTATAGTCAAAGTGGAATATTAATAATGAATTCACAAGCTACCATTAGGGGATGATTATAAGGACTTAGAATATTTGGACAGTCTTTAGTATTTGATTTTAGTTTGAGCCAAGTCACTTGGTAATGTTTCTTCATAATTATAAGCTTGACATTAATAGGTACAATATGGAAGATAAATAAAGTACGTGAAAAGAATACTTTCTATAAATCTAGTTTAAGTATCGAGAGAAATTTCACGGGACTAGAGATCTTGTTCCAAAATACCCACACATGAGAGCATTCACAGTATATAACCTCGTGGCAAAATTCATAATTAAATGTGATTATAGATGAGAACATAATTCAGAGCTGAGACAATTTTCTGCTGTGACATACAGCCATAAGAAAGAAGCTCACTCTAGCTAAGAGTCATAAAACATGCTGATAATGAAGCTCATTTGCAAGGGAAATGCAGCATTTGTGGGAGCTGAGCTGATTGCTTTCCTTAAATGGGAAAAAGATTGTAGTCTTTTAAATATGCTAGGAAGGCTCTGCTCTCTCTGAGGAAGACACTGCCTCTTTCTCCCATCAATTCCTCTCCTCCAGACAGTGGGGTGAGAAGGTTGAAGATGTCAATGTGGCACATAATTAATGGTACTAAATTCATCAATTTGCAAGAACTGTGAGAAAATAGCTGGCTTGAAGTGATGAAATAACCATAAGCCCAAGGAAATAGTATATAAATTAAAAGTTCAATGACCAAGGATCTAAACATGTAACTGTCAAATGTCCTGCTTTGACATTGTCTTTTCCTAGGCATGAAGGGTGAAACCACACCTGGCCTGTGGTCTGTGTTGGCAGACCTCCTTTGCCTTTGCCCGTCCAGCCTCCACTCCTCTTTTTTTCTGATAATGTTGCTTAGATTTTTCTTGAGAATCTCCCCTCCCCTGCAGTGGGCATCCTTGATGTGCTTTCAGTCAAGGAGCATCTTCTGATAGACTTGTGACCCAAGCTAGACCAAGAACTTGTTTTTCTCCTGCTTGGGAGTTGACTCTTGAGCTGAGCGAGGCGAGGATGGAAGATGGCTGATACCTCAGATGGTATCACCCACAGTGGATGGTCCTTCCTAGATCCCCAAATCTGCCCTGGGTCATGTCCCTTCAGCTTCTTCACAGATTTCAAGCTTCTCCTCACCCTTTCTTCAAATCCCCTTTCTATCTGAGTTAGCCAGAGTGAGTTTCTACTGACTTTGACCAAGGAGGTTGACTAGTATACATTCTGATATACGGGGCATGGACTTGTTCCTCAGGTAAAGCCTCCCATTTTAGCTCCTTCTTCCCAGTGGTAGTACTTCCTAGTCATGGACAGGGCTAATGCTAACTGAAAGAAGCAGGACCCTCTTATCTGCACACTTTAGGGCCAGAGAATGTGGCCTCCAAATGAAATTGCAGGAAGTTTCCATGCATTTGCATTTTTATTTTATTTGTTTTGTTTTGTTTTTACTAGAACATGTTCATTGATGGAAATGGATGTAAAAAATATGCAAATCCATCTCGAAGTTGTTGAGAGTTGCACCCCCACAGGTGCAGAGCCAAGCAAGCCTGTCCTAACCTCACCTGCTGGGGGGGTTTGCCTCAACCTGCCTTTAAAAACAGGGTGGGGGCTCTGTGGTAGGCAGAATCACAGCCCCCAAAGGTGTCCACATGAGAATCCCTGGAACTTGAGAATGTTACCTTAGATGGCAAAAAGGGCTTTGCTGATATGATTAAGTTCAGGCTCTTGAGATGGGGATTACCTTGGATTATTCTGTGGGCTCACTGGAATCACCAGGGATCTTATAAGCTAAAAAGGAAGGCCCAGGTCCCAGAGAGACTTGAAGATGCTGTGCTGCTGGCTTTACCTAGAAGGAGCAGGCCATGAACCAGGGGATGAGACACCTTCCAGGAGCTGGGAAGGACAAGGAAACAGGCTCTCTGAGGGCCTCCAGACAGAAACACAGCCCTGCCATCCCCTGATTTCAGCCTCATCACACCTGTCTTGGGCTTCTCACCTTCAGAACTGAAATAAAGGTGTATTCTCTTAAAGCCACTACATTTATGGCAGTTTGTTATGGCACAACAGGAAACTAAAACACAGACGCTCCTTTCCCAGGGACGGGCAGGGTGGTGGAAGAGGGACACAACCATTAGCTTTGCTTCTCACACCATTATTGAAATATTAACCAGAGATTCAAATGGACCCAGCTGCCTCATGAGGGAGGGACATTCCCATCACATGCTTTTGTGTGTGTCAGAGATGGGGCTAGTCTAGAACGTTCTCTTCAGTGCCTTCCATACCTGAGTTTCTATGATTTTAAATTAAAAGCAACAACAACAAAGCACCAACACCTTCCTTTATCTTGGTCAAATAAGCAAATCCCTTGTTCTAAACACTGGATCTTGTTTTGCTTTTGTATTTGGAGATAGTAAAATAAGCTGCCCAGGTGGTTTATAATCCTTTATTTGAATAACATTCAAATAGCAAAAAAAAGGCTTATTTTCACCACAAACAGCAGGTATGTGAATCGGTTTCATTTTGCATTTTCTTCACAAGGGGATTTTCAGTGTTCAAAAGACACTGTATTGTGTGATCTGATGAATGCCAAGAATTGATTACCCTATGTTCGGCAACATTCAGCCCACAGCCCCAGAGCAAAAACCTAAGGAATATTTTGGATCAATGCAGCATGGAATGCTTTCTGGGAAGTCCCAGATTTCAGGTCACACAACCAGTAGACTGGTAGTTGATCTGGAGACAGAAATGTGAAATGAATCTGGTGAGTGCTGGGGATCTTGCGAGCCTCAGTTCTCCCATCTGTGAAGAGGGAATGATGGTGGGTGCACAGGGTGGGTCAGTGGTAGAATTCTCACCTGCCATGTGGGAGACCAGATTCAATCCCTGGCCTATGCACCCAAAATAAAAAAAGGTTGGGAACAAAATTCCCCATGATACACATATCGCATATCTGCCTCTGTGTGTGTGTGTGTGTGTGTGTGTGTGTGTATACAGATACACATATATATGAAAGGAGACATATAAAAAAAGTGGGGATAATGATACCTGGAACCATGGGTCATGAAAAGGAGTAAATGCTGCACAGGTAAAGCACAATGCCTGGCACACAAAAGACTTCCAGTAAGTAGGAGTTTCCTTTCCCTTGGAGCCCTTGCCCTCTTTGTTCAGATGGCAGCACTCCTTCCCCATCCTCAGTGACTAAGTGTCCAAGTCCTTCTCCAGGTAGGGCCTTGATCTTCTCATTATGATAGTAATAGTTCCATTTTTCTTCCCTAGAGAAGCTGAACATTAGCAGTACAGCCTGGAGAGGGCAATGCTCAACCAGATGGAAACCATCACCCATGATGGCAGTTTGGGCACAGCATCATAGGAACAGAGGAGATGTTTTGGGGCCAGAGGAGCTGTGGGTGACATCCCTAGGGGGCTCTTGCTCCCCTGTGTGCAGCCCTCTGTTAGTAGCTTGCTTAGCACCCCTACAGAGCACACAGGTAACCCTGGCTTACTATCCCCTAGGTGGTGCTCCATGGATGCAAGGGGGCTGTGAAAGGGTGCACCTAACATGATCTAGCGCAGCCTCACGAAGACCAAGTGCACTCCACCTCCCTGGGACACACGGTGCATTAAAACAAAATGAAAAGCTAACGACTTCTCATTCTTCATGGAGGCTTCTAAAGGCAGCAATGATCTCCACCACCTCTCTCCAGGTGCACACGCCCCACTGCCAATCACTTAAATTCTGGAAGACCCTCCATTCCAGTTCAGACACAGGCAAAGCAGACATCTCCCAACTCTGGGGGGTAGGTCATGTCATCTCTCTCAGCCTCAGTTCTCTCATTCACTAATTGAGGCTGTGAAGCTGGGAGTCTCAAATTGTTTTAGGCACCCGTGCATTTGATCTATGATCTTTATACTGTACCTAAAGACTGAGTACTCTATAAAGAGCATTCTTGAGCAAAAGACTCTTCTTGACCCTCATGGCATAAGAGGAATGGCAGGTTGTTCAAGCTCAGAAAATCGTCACTTCCCTGTTCTCATGGCAGCATGACCCAGAATTATTGCTTTCTTATTATACTTGGCAACTGCCCATGTCCTTCTTTTTCACTAATCACCCATCCACTTGGGACTAGAGTAGGGCAATGGTCGTAAAGGGCTCCACACACATTTTCACGAATTCAGGCAGGAATTGCAAGGACACCAAGTCTTTGCATCCTTTTAAGTACCCTGAGAAAAACACAGGCTCTCCCAAGAGTCTGGCTTGGGTGTGTAATCATCTCTAACTTCTGGTGGCAAAGCAATAACGGGCATCTCCCCCCAAAGATGACTGCGTTCTTATCCCTGGAACCTGTGACTGTGTGACCTTACATGGCAGGAAGGACTGCGCAGATGCAGTTGAGTTAAGGATTTTGAGATGGGGAGATTGTCCTGGATTATCTGACAGGGAGGACCCAATGTAACCTCAAGGGCCCTTAAACGTGGAAGAGGAAGGTGTGAGAGTCAGAGGGAAAGATGTGCCAAATGGAGCAGAGAACTGCAGAAATGGCAGTGTGAGGAGAACTCTGCCAGAGGTGGCTGGTTTAAAAAATGGACAAGGGAGCTATGCGACAAGAAAGTAGGTGGCTTTTAGAAGCCAGAAAATGCAAGAAAATAGATTCTCCCCTAGAGCAGCTGTCATGGTCAGGTTCATGTGTCAACTCGGCCAAGTTGTGGTACCTGTTTGTCTGGTTGGGCAAGTGCTGGTCTGTCTGTTGTAATGAGGACATTTTATAGAATTAAATCATGATCACATCAGCTGCATCCACAGCTGATTCCATTTGTAATCAGCCAAGGGGAGTGTCTTCTGCAATAAGTGATGCTTAATCTAATCACTGGAAGCCTTTTTAGGAGAATTCAGAAGAGACAGGCTCTCTTCCTGGTTTGGCTGGTGAGCCTCTCCTGTGGAGTTCATCCAGACCCTCCATCAGCCTGCCCTGAGGTTTTTGGACTCTGTTTTCTTGTGGTCACTTTATAAATTTTATATTTGCGAGTGTTCTCTGTTGATTCTGTTTCTCTAGAGAACCCTAACTAATACAGCAGTCTACAGGGGAATGAGCTCGCGGACACCTTGCTCTTAGCCTAGTGTTCTAGTTTGCTAGCTGCTGGAATGCAATATACCAGAAACAGAATGGCTTTTAAAAAGGAGAATTTAATAAGTTGCTAGTTTACAGTGCTAAAGGCCGAGGAAGTGTCCCAATTAAAGCGAGTCTATAGAAATGTCCAATCTAAGGCATCCAGGGAAAGATACCTTGGTTCAAGAAGGCTGATGAAGTTCAGGGTTTCTCTCTCAAATGAGAAGACACATAGCAGACACAGTCAGGGCTTCTCTCTCAGTTGGAAGGGCACATGGTGAACATGGCGTCATCTGCTAGGCTTCTCTCCTGGCCTCTGGTTTCATGAAGCTCCCCAGGGAGGCGTTTTCCTTCTTCATCTCCAAAGGTAGCTGGCTGGTGGACTCTCTGCTTTGTGGTGCTTGCAGCAGTCTCTGCTTTCTCTGAATCTCCAATCTCCAAAATGTTTCCTCTTTTATAGGACTTCAGAAACTAATCAAGACCCACCCAAATGGGTGGAGACATGTTATCACCTAATCCAGTTTAACAACCACTCTCGATTACATCACATCTCCAGGGAGATTATCTAATTACAGTTTCAAACATACAATGCTGAATAGGGATTAGAAGAAACAGCTGCCTTTACAAAATGGGATTAGGATTAAAACATGGCTTTTCTAGGGTCCATACATCCTTTCAAACCAGCACACTTGGTAAGGCCTATGTCAGACTTCTCACCCACAGAGCCAAGAGAGAATAAATTGGAGCTGTTTTAAACCACTAAACTTGGGGTTATTTGTTACAGCAGCAATGGGAAACTAATACACTCCTCCAAGGTAAAATTTATCAAATCCATTCAAGAGGAAGATAAAATATAGTTACAACTTCAGACAATTTCAGCTCTTAATCACCAAACCTCAGCAGCACAAATAAAATGTATCTATCTCAAGACTATTTTTTTTTTTTAGAGAAGAGATCAAGATAAACAGGAATAACTGAATGCGCCCTGGGCTGCATGGCTGAGTAGATACCACACTGGGACCAGAAGTGGGACTGTGGGCTGCATGAGGCTGTGTTTCTGGAAAACGTGTTTCACTGCCTCCTTCCCTGGTGCATTTTGTCCTGTGGCTACTATTCCTATATCCCCTTCCTGTTGTCCCCACCCCTTATCCTCCCCCTGATGCCCCCCCCCCAAAATGAAGGTGAAAGACACTTTGTTAAAAATTCTCCTAAAGTTACATGCTTTCTAGAAAGAGCAATGTCTAACATACCTTTGAGCTTCAATCTAATTGAATTAAAAAATCTTTTATTGAATTATGCATTGTGTCAGACCTTGTAAAGAAAAAGATATGGAAGAAAATGATCTCCAGCTTTGAGTAGATCACCCAGGTGGGTTGATAAGAGGGAGGCAATCCTTATATTTGTCTTATTGCTAAGGTGCTCAGAGCACAAGATGATAACAAACTTCTCAGTTGAGGACTTTTGTTCTCCCCCCTTGAAGTTCCATCTTTTTTATTTTTATGCACTCTTTCATCCAACAACTGCCTCTCAGACACTAACAATCTCCTCTTTGCTCGGATTTGTTTCTCCCTTCCCCCTGATGGTGTCCCTCTTCAGGTCTGACCTTCATTATTCCATCCGCACTTTCTCTGTCTCAGGGAGGTGCCCTGCTTTCCAAGCCCATCCCTCCAGATCCCGCTGCTCTACAAAGTCCCAACCCTGCAGTTCTAGGGCCAAGACAACTCCCCTTGGGTATCTCAAGGCCACATCAGACAGGCTTAAACCAGCTCTCCATCTTCTTACCCAAATGTCCCCGGCTGCCTGCCTATGGCACTACCATTTTCTGAAGCTCAAATGTGTAAGTCGTATTTGACTCATTCTCCTTACTTAACTTCAGGTTTCAAGTCCATTATTGAATTATTAATTGCTATTATAATTCTCATTTACTCAATGTTTAACAATCAAGCCAGATGTTGTAGCCTATCATTACGTGATTTCCATGAAACCCTACAGGAGAGGTATTATCTCCATTTTAGAGAGGAAGAAACTGAACTGAGAGGTGAGTATATGTGGCTAGCAAGTAGTAGATCTGAGCATCAAACCCAGGTTTGCTGACTTCACCTTCTGTTTTACTTTGTATGTCTCCTCCCATTTTCCCTTTCCCTGTCTCTGAAATACAATGACTCCCCTTAACCTCCTGCTGGTAGCCACTGTCCTTCCAAGGCAGGGTTATGGTCTCAACCTTAATTGCACCTTAGAATCACCAAGGGAACTTTAAAAATAGCACCACCTGGGACAATGGGACAATATCTCCATGTGGGACAATGGCTCAGTGGCAAGATTAACACCTGCCATGCCAGAGACCCAGGTTCAATTCTTGGTGCCTGCCCATGCAAAAAATAAAAAAGGAAAAAATAGCACCACCTGCCTCACCCTGCTCCCAGAGATCCTGCTTTAATTGATAGGAGGTAATGGGAGGTTCTCACACAGAAGACACATCAAACCACCAGGAGGCTTTGTTAAGAACCCACCATCAGGGTTTCTGAGTCAGGAGGTACAGTTGGAGGCCCAAGAACCTATATTTCTAACAGGTAACTAGGTAAGGTTGGGCCCAAGTATTAGCAGTTTCAGAAGAACACAAGTGATTCTAATGGGTGGTCAAGGCTGAGAACCACTGACCTAGAACAAAGTCAGTATTATAAACTTGAATCATAAGTGAAGCACTTAAAAAATCAAAAAGCTGTAGGGATTGGCCAAAGAATCATGGTTTTCCCAAAGTCAGTGGAATCTTTTGACACACACTATGTGACCATTTCCCTGTTGCTTCACCTTGAACACAAACGCAAGGCCGTCCTTATACCAGGGTATTTGGTGGATTTTGGTGGCTACAGTGGAAGGTGAGCCTGCTGAGAAGTCCTCAGTGCTGCAGGTGATGATGGAAAAGAGGGCCATGCTTTAAGTCAGGGTCCAGGCGTGGGGAGGTGTGTCTGCATCCATAGCACAAAAGTCACTGGCATTCAGTCAAGAAGGAAAAGTGTTGGGGACAATTAAGGTAGCATATATAGATTCCACCCTCAGCGATGCCGAAAACATGCAACATGGCCGCCAGGGCTAATACAAAAATAGCCTAAGCTACAATCAACCTTCTTTACGGAAGTACTAGTGGTTGGCGCCAAAAGTACAAAACCGCGCCAAAAGTACTAACCTTACAAACTGCCTTTTACCCTAGCAACAGCAGCAACCAATCCCAGTAATCTGCCCTCCAGCCTAGCAACAGCAGCAACCAATCCCAGTAATCTGCCCTCCAGCCTAGCGACAGCAGTGACCAATCCTAGATCGCCACCCGTCCCTACTAGCCACACCTTCTTCCAAAAGCATATATATACCCAGCCCTCTCAATAAAACTTTGCAGCTTGATCAGAATATTTGTCTTGCTGTCGTTCTTCGTGTCTCTTGTCCCATACCATTCTTCCCTCACAGGAGTTAGAGCCTCGGTTGATCGTCCCGCGGGCCGGGACAGAAAAGCACCATGTTTTGTTGCCCCCTTTCAGCACCATGTTTTTTACATGAAGCCTGTTGTGTGGAAGATTTGAAGACTGATGGCTTCAAACAAACTCTTGTTCCGGCATCTAAGGGAGATGGATCAAGTCATAATGGGCTATTCAATGAAACGCTCAGCATTTAGCAAGACCACATGAAGATTACAGGGATCCGGCAGCCGAGTGAGGAAGGAAGGGCATGTGTGATGCAGGGAAATCACCCTCCCTGCATCCTGGTACCTTAAACCACAACTGCTAATTCAAAGAAGAGCTGTTACAAAAACATGCCACAAAGATACTGGTAAACATCTAGGGGAACAGATTGCTGTGGGGGCTTACATAAACATGGCCACAGTAGGTTCTATGGTGTTTTGGATAATCCCTAATTGCAGTGGGCTCCAAACCAGTCACCCTGTTAAGGGAAAACCCGTGGCACTTCAAGAGGACATCGCTGAACATTCCTGGTGTTGAGGAAGCACAGGGAATGTTTCCTTGAACAAAAATACCTTCTGCCACCATGACAGAAGGGGCTTCCACAGGGCTAAGGCATTGTCTGTATGAACTCATGGCCGACCAACTGCATCTGTCTTGGAAGTTTAGCTAATCAGATTACCTGGTTGAAAGCTTGGAAGCAGTAACCACAAGAAAAGTACAGAGAATAGGCACATTTTAATAACATTGGGACTGGGGATTGGGAAAGAGGTAAAAGTACAAAAAATAATAGAAAATTGGGAGTACAGAGTGATTGTAGAGCTTGTTAGATGAAGAGGGAGGGTTATAAGCAAACGGGAGCAGTTTGAGGGAAGAGCCACAGCAGTACCTGTGGGCTGTGGGAAAGGGCATGGAAGGCCACTTCATCCAAGGATCCTTCTCCCCATGCTCGGCGCTGAGCACGGGAGTGGGTTCCTGCTGGAGCACTCAGCACAGGGCCCCTGGAGCAGGAGAGAGTTTCCTGGCGTGAACAGCTGGTGCCATCATTTACCAGAAAATTCCACTGGCTTCTCACACTCCCTGCTGGATGAAATTTGGACACACTTCTCTTTGCTCCCCTGATTTCCCTGGTTGAGTGTGTTGCAAACTAATCCAGATCATTTGAAAATTGGCGCACACTGAATGTGTTCTGTCTCCTTATCGCCATTTAAATCACCATTTAAAATTTCTTCCTTCCTGCTCCATTTTCTCAGCAGCTCCTTCTCTGAGGCAGCACTTCATGAGTGGCAGGATGCTCATAATGGCATATTCTCTGAGCAGTCTCTCTCTGCTGCATTTCAAGGGCCTCTGTCTAAAACTACCACTAGATTGCTGCGCTCAGGCTCTGAAGAATGCTCAAGGCTCTCCATTTCCGTGGATTGTTTTAGGATATGCTTTTTTGTTTTAACTTGCATCCCTAATGCTTCCGGTTTCTGATACGGAAGCAATTAGAGTGCTACTGAAATCACAGTCCAATATCTCCATGTGTAACAGCCCCAAAGGGCAATAACTGTAGGTGGCGTGCCAAAAAAGATGATAGCTCACCCTCCCTGCAAAGGGACATTGGCTGCTGACAGCAGATTGACTGTCCAGGCCTTTGGTTTATACCACTGGCTCTCAAATTCTTCTCTCGGAGGCCTGGATTTCTCCTAGCTGTCTCAGGGCCCACGGGGGGCGAGGGCGAGGCCGCAGATGGAAGCTTCTCGGTCCCCTCCCACCAGCCCCCACACCACACTCTGCTTTTCTGTGGCTTCTGTTTGAGAATTAACAAAATGATTCTCTTCAAAGTGTTGTCTTTCCCTAGTTAAAGTGCTTTTAAATTATCATTAAAGTGTGTAAAAATGCAGAGTATTGAAATTTTTAACAAATGCCGAAAAACATGTAAACAAAAGGGGGTAAAGGAACCAATAGGCTCAAAAACCCTATGAGGAGCTATCACCATCCCCACGTTACAGAATAAAGACTCTCTTTGAGTCTTGGCACACAGTAGGTTTCAGTGGGCGCTACTCTAGGTTTACAAAGGTGAGTGAAACAAAGAGATCAGGCACCCAAAGCATGGGGCCTGGCACACAGTAGGTGCTCATAAGTAGATATTTGTTGAATGAATGAATGAAGAAAGTGCTCCAGTAAACAAGGTAAGTAAACAAGTGCTGTTGACACATGGGAGAATGAAACACGTGACATGATAGAGGAGCAAGCAGAACACAGAACTACTCATTCCTTGGCGTTGCAGGAATACTGAGTCAGGAAACTAATTCTGATTGCAAAATTTGGGACCTGGAATAGAACCTTTGAATGTAGCTTATTGGTCTATACTGGGGCATAACTTGCCTCTCTACAGAAGAGAAGCTAAGAGAGCCTGGAGTTTTCCTCTTTGTGACACCACCCTCTGAGCAAATCAAAGGGTACCAGATTTCTTTGTCTGTGGCAAGAAACAGCTTCCCAACGTCCCTGCAGAAAACCTATGTGATGGAGTCCAAACAGCTCCATGAGCTTGGAGCATCAGCTACGGCAGTGTTTTCCAAACTTTGCTCTAGGAAGTCCTGGGTCTCCCATAAGTCCCCTAAGTTACCCACAGCCTAGTTTTCCTTCTTTTTTCTTCTCTCTCTTTTTTTTTTTTCTCCTTGCATGACCAGGCACAGGGAAATGAACTCGGGTCTCCAGCATGGCAGGCAAGAATGTTGCCACTGAGCCACCGTTGCACCACCCTACTTCATTTTTACTTGTCAGATTTTTCCTTTGCTCCAGGAAGAAAGGGGCTGGCTTTCATGTTGGAATCACAGAAGAGAGGTGGTCTATGGAAAAGGGCCAAGGGCAGCCAGACTCTTTGTGTTTTGTGGGTTTAAAGGGGAAAGTGCCTGCCTGCCCCTGGGAAGGGAAGAATGTGGTTCTAAAGTCATGAGTTGGTCCCAGCACCAGGCTGTGTTGGGGAACTGAGCGCTAAGAACAATGGACTTGGAGGCCCCGATGTGACAGCAGCCTTGGCCGAGGGAGCTCGTCTTTTCTTGAAAACCTTGTTGTTCAGTGGAGGACTCTCCCCTGGAAGGGCTCCATGCAGCAGTGGGTCAACATCCAGCAAATTTCTGCAGGACCATCTGTAACAGCCATGCTGAGGGAGGCAAGTAGCCAAACCCTATAATCTTGGGTTGTTAGCCCTTGGGGTTCCTGGAGAACATTTTGTTGTTTTTGTTTTTGTGTTTATTTTTTTTCATAAGAGAGGATCCATGAGGAACATGCTAGAATTTTTTGTTAATATGTGACATAAGGGCTTGAGTGATTACTCAGAAAACATAGCAGTTGTCACTGCATTTGCATCCTGCATTAACAGAGCAGTGTATCTAGTTTATACATATCATGTTTCATCCGAACCACAGTTTCCTTGACTAAAATAATTTTTGGAAGGCACTGCGACGGCAGGAAGGCATACTGTGGGAGTTACAGGGGGATGGCAGGAAAGGCCAAGGTTAGCTCTGAAACTGGTCGTGTAGGCATGAGCTTGTAAACCTGAATTTCGGTAAACAGGAACTGAATGACTCCTGTGTGCCACATACAGCTTCTTCCCCCAAGGGCCACAGCCTGTGAAGAGACAAATGGGCAAAGTAAGCCCTCTTAACGCCAAGGCTGTTTTGAGCCAATGAGTTTATAAGTGAGGTTACAAACCAAAATTGTAACGGTCCCAGGTGACATAAGCCTTCCCAAAGAATGAGATATCAAGCCAAAGGGGGAACAACTGAGCACCAACGAAGAAGATATTGCAGGGTTATATGCGTGGCCAAAAAGGTAGTAGACACAGCTCAACAGGAGGAAAGGATTCTATGTAAAGAAAAGCGATCCAAATGGTATCTTGTCTCTCAGGCTTGGAGTCATTGATAACGGTGAGCTAAAAGAATTGAAAATGAGCAAGTAAACAAAACCATACACACATGCAAAAAATCTTTATCATGGTAGAATGCTCGCTTTACATGTGGGAGACCTGAGTTTAATTCCCGGACCATGCACCTAAAAATAAATAAATAATAAACAAACAAACCAACCTTTATCATCAGTGTGGACTGGCTCCTAAAATAATCAGCCTGATATGATGCTGACACCAAAAAGCACAAGAAATTGCTGGGGACGAAGCAGATAGCCTAACCTCCCCTGGTTTAATATTTACCTTTGACCACTGAAGATGGCATGTAGGTCTTTTGCTGCACCCCAGGCAAATGATGGAGACGAAAACAGTCTAGATGTTCATTGAGAAATGAAAGGATTGCCAAGTGAAGATAGGGTAAGCAGCCCCCTTCTTACCTACCCAAACCAATAAAATCATGACCAACCCAAGCAAAAACGTCTCAGTCAGAAAAAGTGGGTTAAGCCTGTGCCAGATATTAGTTTTCTTAAAAGTGTTCTGTTTGGTTCTGTAACTATCAATTATTGAAGGGCATGGCTTTTTTAAGAAACAAGGGACTAGAGTCAGCATAGACTAGAAGACTCTGGAGCTGCTGTTTTCCTTCATCTTGCAGAAAAGTGTTTTGTGAGTCCGAAGCAGACACGGAGTAAGCAGAAAATGTAGAGTGCCACCCGGCAGCAGGTGAGATGACTTGGTTTAGGAGGAAGAAAGAAGTGCTTTCTCAGCAGCAAAAAGAAGCAAGCAGCAAGTGCAGTTCACATGGCATGGAATAGTAAGGCAAAATAAATGAAAAAAAATACATTTATTATGGTTATTTATGACATAAGGTATAAAGAATAATATAATGAATGCCTGTGTGCCTACCAATTGACTATAAAAATAAATCATTGTCCATGTGGCCGGATCTGGTGTCCCCACTTTCTTCTCCTCTCCCCCCTCCTCCCTCTCCACTTCTACCTTCTCCTCCCCTCCAGGAAGCCACCGTCTTGACTTTAATACCAGTCACACCCATGCATCTCTTTACTTTTGTAGTAAACAGGCATATATAAATGATAATGTTACCAGGAAAATGAGGTATGAGCGGCCATAAATTGAAGCAAGAGTTTGGGGCAGGGGCAGCCAGTGGCTGAAAGTAGAAGTCAAGTTGGGTGGAATGGCTATCGGGCACCCACCCTCTTCACCCTTCCCCGTCACTGCACGCGTGAGCTTTCACACTGTATGGCAATGGTCAGTTTGATGGTCTGGTAAATTCCTTATAGGCAGGCATTGGTTTTCTCCTTCATAAATAGGGGCTATTGCAGGTATACAGAAGGCACTTAGAAAATACTTGTGCATCTTGAGTCTAAATAGTTGTGCAATTAATGATAGAATACAGAGAAGAGAATGGTAGATTTTAAACCTGAAATAAGCCCTTTGAGATGAAAGGGTCCGTATTTTTTTTCATGTAGAATGTGTTAGGAGGATTGATATAAGAGCAGCGAACAGTGAGCAAATTTAACCAGCTGGGAAGCTCCCCAGTTCAGTTGTATGAATCATTAATGAACTCTGGGGACAAAGGTGGTGGGCTCAGGAGACTGGCTTCCACTGTCAGGATGGCCCCATTTCTGTAAGCTCACCTGCTGATTCTTTTTCCAATAGATGCTCTACCTAAGGTACTTGAAGTAGAAGAATTTGACCAGTTTAAGAATAAGTGCTTGTCTGAGTTTGTTTCTACTCTCACTTCTTGAAAGCACAGTCACCTAATAAGCAAAACCCATGAAGACAACACAGCAGTGCCTCCTATTCTGAACCCAGATTTTACTTCCCTATGGGATCCAAAGCTTTTGAGTGTAAAGTTTAAAATCATTTGTGCTAATGCCACTGTAGAGTTGTGTGCGCTGTTGGAGCATTTTGAGTTTCATTCTCTCCACCCAGGGTCAGTCAGGACTCATCCCGTGCAGTTTCATAGAGGCGTTAGGCCGGAACTTCCCATCTTTATGGTTGACAGTTATCTCAGTGATTTAAAATGAACCACCAAAATATTATTTGCCCCCCCCAATTATAAATTTATTTAAAGCTTTGAGGTATTCACTTTAGCCTTGAAACTTTGTTCATGTCAAGGGACTCGGTATTAGATGCTTTAACTAAAACTTAGGGAAATGCATAGATCAAAACTGAAGGAACTGCTTTCATAGCCCTTGTTTCAAAAAACATCACCAGGGTTAAAAATTTGGCTGTCCTTCATTGTTGAGGTTTGGAAATGTTTTTAAAGCTTTCCAAATGTTTTAAATCTTTGATAACTTACAGAGACAGAGTAACCTGTGCTGCAATTGTTTTCATTAAATCTCTAATGTGTCATTCACGTGGCTATAGTAATAAGATTCTTTTGTAATTTTTGACACATTATCTGCTTCCTGTTTCTCTGTAGCTTCTTTTGACTCATTAACCATATTGTCCCACATTTTGTTGCCATTTCTTTGTTGACATCTCCTGAAGATGAATTTTTCTCCTCTCTCATCATTCTTTATTCCGAATTTCCATATTTCTTTTTACTCTAGTCCTATTCTGGGAAAACACATGTGATCTAATGAGCAAAGTTTGACAGGCTGACTGAAAAATAATCTTTTTCATGATCTCAGATGGTTGATTTCAAAACAGCAGTTCTCAGAAACAAAAAACCCAACAGTTCTCTCATTTGCATGCTTCCAAGATGCTACCTGTGAGTATGGGAGATGGAACAGAGAACCAAGTGGCTGCGCAGAGCCTGGAAGACCAATAACAAAAACAGAAGGACACTGATCACAGCAAATCCTTTATTTCACTGAACTCTTTGCACAATTCCACTGAAATCTAACATACCATTCCAGTAGACTCAATCCTAATTCAATATCCTAGTTGACTCATGACTAGGCTTATTTCTTTTTCCCAGGTGCCAGCTTTCTCTGAAATATGATGTGCAACCTTCCTGGCAGGTAGGAAGAGGAAACAAATAATTAATCATTATCCTATCCGATGAATCGTGTAGAGTGTTCATGAATGTAAGGTAAACAAAACAGAATTAGCTAAATCCTCTCCGCAAATAGAGAAGACAGCCCGACAATATTTGAGTAGTGAAAAGGCAGGCTTGATTGAAAAAAGATGTGGCTTTATCTGTAGAGCTTTTCTCTCATCGACCGTGGCATATATTCCTATGCCTTTCAGACTGCAGGGTTGTTTTTCAGCCCTTTTACAAAGGCTCAACTTACATTAGCAAATTCCTATTCAAGCTTAGTTGTTCCTTTGGCAAATAAAAAATGGAAGCCTCTGGTTTGGTATTCTTTGGCTGTTTAGGGGAAAGGATGGTGCCATGAGGCTTACTTCTATGTTCGGTGATGTTTGAATTAAAAATTATTGTGTGTCCAGGGATTCTGGTGCTTCTGAACAGACCTGAGTTTTTCTCCCCTGTTTCTCCACTGATCACATGATCGGAGCAGAGAAGTCAGTCCAAACCCATCTACTGTTGGAACTGAGACTGGTATCATCCCTGCTGTATGTATCATTTTGTTACTTGTTGCATTATTTGTCACAGAAGACATTGACCTACGCTTCGCACCCCAGCTCCTTCTGCCTCTCCCTCTCCTTCAAGCAGATTAGTCTCACCACTCCTCCGGCAGGCTAACCTTCCGTGAGACAGTGCCTGCTTGGTCGATTCTGGCTCCAGAATTCACTGTGTTCTAGTTAGCCTGTTTCACCAAGCCTGTTTCAAACATCTGTAATTTCCCTCTTTGTGTGCAATATCTAAACAGGAAGCAAATATTCACAGTCTAGCTATCCTGCTCCTAATAAACCATGATGAAAATGGGCGTGGTGAGGCTCAGTTTTCCAGAATCACATCACGGAAGGTTTTGGGCATCAAGTCGCTCAACATTTTTTAAAGGTAAAAGACCAAGTGGAAAGACCTTGAAAGCTGGTGAGATGTAACAGGGCGACTGGCCCCAAAGAGTGGCAGCTTGTCCACACGGGAGGCAGAGAAACCTCCAGTTTCAGTGGCTGGCCAAATCAAAGCCCTCTTCCGTTAGTGTCAACATAAATAGGAAGCTGGCATTGTGCCATAAATAAAATGCAAGAGAGGGGGTTGAGCTTTCCCAGGGTTTCGGGTCAAAAGTCAAGGGATCCTTCAGCCAAACAGTGTCCACTCACATAGAAAGTTGGCTGCTTCCCCAGACCGCTCTCCTCTCCTAGACTTCATCCCCTGCATGATTCCAATATCCTCTTTTCAGTCCTCTTTGGGGTTGACAGTCAGAAGCACTTGGAGAAGCAACTACCTTGACAAGGGAAAAGCCCCAAGGGAAATACTGGCAGCAGCCAGACCTGTGGCGACGGGAGGGGGTGACAGGCTCAGCATGTGCTCCCTCAGGCAGCAACTGTGGACCCTAGAACAAAGAGGGCAAGCAGTAACCCCATCTCAGGAGCAGTGGAGAAGGTGTTGAGGAAAACAGGGTGTTGGAGCTTATTAGTGAAAGTGCTGCAAATATCAGCACCTGGCAGGTCTGTCCACCTCAAGACGCCCTTCTGGAGGCAAAGCATCTGCAGCATCAGAAAGCACTGCTCTTGTTTCTCCTGCAGTCTCTGGACACCTTTCTCCCTGCCAGCTGCCAGAAGGAGAGCAGGCTCCTTGGAGCCACCTCCCCTCTAACCCAGCCCGGCCTTGAGCCTGGCCCTGGCACTGGGAAAAAAATAAAAGACTCATCTTCTGAAAAAAACCTCAAAGCCCATGGGGCTGTGCAACCTTCTGGTCAACCCTGGACATGTGTGCAGAGATCTTCCACAGCTCACCCCCCTACTCCGAGTGGAGTTGGGGACCTCTTTTCACACTGTATAAATTATATACTCAGCATTTGTGTTATTCAGTGATCCTAATAGCTTCCCA
Organism: Myrmecophaga tridactyla; assembly: GCA_004026745.1. Lineage (NCBI taxonomy): Eukaryota > Metazoa > Chordata > Mammalia > Pilosa > Myrmecophagidae > Myrmecophaga > Myrmecophaga tridactyla. The sequence continues at coordinate 19,942 of PVIY010020940.1, forward strand.
GTCTTCACCTCTAGTCTGTCGTTTTCCTGAAGACAAGGGTTTTCTTTCATTTGTTCCCAGTCCCCAGCATTGTGTCTGACAAGTCCAGAAGAACCCTGCAAATAACAGCAAAAAGAAAAAATGACTGGCTGGTTAACTAGCTAGAGAAATAGATAACAGGCACACAGTCTTAATTTGAAGTTGGAAATAGAGTAGCAAGGACGAAACTTGCCTCATTTTAAAATTTATTTAGATGACCAAATTCTTCCTCTCAGATAAGTAAGTGGCATGTTATTGAATCTTGGTCAATTTGAACTTTAGCACAAATCTGTTGTCCAGAGAAGACGTCAGCGGGGAATCACAGCTTTGGGAAATTTATAAAAATGCAAGTGCTGGCACCTTTATTCCACTGAGCATGTCAGTTTTATTGCACAAGTGACCTGTAAGATAAATGACGAGGATTATATGTTTAAAAAGTTGTACTGATATATACCAGATTTGTAGATGTGCCTTAGTTTTTTGTTTTTTATATTAAACTTTTAATTTTGAAATACTTTCAAACTTACAGGACAAATTAATATATACCCTGAGTACTTAGAGAACTCCAAGATACCCCCACCTCCCCCCCCACTGAGATCCACCAATTTTAACATTTGACCACCTTTGCTTTTGTCATTCTGTCTTTCTAACTCTCTATCTATCAGTCCATTTTCTGAATATTTGAGTGTAAGTTGTATACATCATACTCTTCGAACACTTAATACAGCCTTATATATTTCCTAAGAACAGGATATTCAACCACTTTAAGTGCAACTGTCAAGTTTGAGAAATTTAACATTGATATAGTCTATATTCCAATTTTCTTCATATGTCCGAATAATGTCCCTTTGAGCTTTTTCTCCTACCTTGCTAGATCCCATCCAGGATCATTTATTGCCTCTTTTATTTTTAAATTTTTATTAATAAAATCAATCAATATACAATATGAACATTCTTTTTTATCACATGGTTGTATATTCAGCATCATGATAATTTCTTAGAACATTTGCATCAATTCAGAAAAAGAAATAAAAAGAAAACAGAAAAAAATTTCATACATACCATACCCCTTACCCCTCCCTTTCATTGACCACTAGCATTTCAATCTACTAAATTTATTTTAACATTTGTTCCCCCTATTATTTATTTATTTTTAATCCATATGTTTTACTAATCTGTCCATAAGGTAGATAAAAGAAGCATCACACACAAGGTTTTCACAATCACACAATCACATTGTGAAAGCTATATCATTACACACTCATCTTAAAGAAACATGGCTACTGGAACACAGCTCCACATTTTCAAGCAGTTCCCTCCAGCCTCTCTGTTACACCTTAACTAAAAAAGCGATATCTGTTTAATGTGTAAGAATAACTTCCAGGATAACCTCTTGACTCTGTTTGGAATCTCTCAGCCATTGACACTTTATTTTGTCTCTTTTCTCTCTTCCCCCTTTCGGTCGAGAAGGTTTTCTCAATCCCCTGGTGCTCATTCTAGGATTTCTGTCCCACGTTGCCAGGAAGGTCTGTACCCCTGGGAGTCATGTCCCACGTAGCCAGGGGGAGGGCAGTGAGGTTGCTTGTTGTGTTGGCTGAGAAAGAGAGGCCACATCTAAGCAACAAAAGAGGTTCTCTTGGGGGTGACTCTAAGGCCTGATTTTAAGTAGGCTTAGCCTATCCTTTGCGGGGTTAAGTTTCATACGAACAAACCCAAGATTGGGGGCTCAGCCTATTGCTTTGGTTGTCCCCACCACTTGTGAGAATATCAAGAATTCTCCACTTGGGGAAGTTGAATTCTCCCCCTTTCTCATCATTCCTTTGCAAATACTTTCTTATTCACTTTTTAAATCCTTCTGGGATTTACCAAGGCATCACTTTGGACAAACCTACAAAATCTCATGCCCTACTTGAGGTTCCATGTACTTATGGTGTTCAGTTAAGCTGTCCACCTAAGTTATATTAGGAAATGCACTAGTCAAAATATAAATTTTGTACCAAATAAATATTTTTTGCTTTAGTCTCTCATATAAGTTAAAGTTTTAAAATATTAATTATCATCTGTTTTCAATACCCTGCATTATTGACATTCCTTTGTTCTTCCTCATGCAAAACATTTTTAAATTTGTACATTTAGTTGCTATCATTACACACTCTAGGCATTCCTAGATTATACCCTCTCAATCTTTATCGTCTATCTTTTGTGCCTTAGTTTTTGAAGCTTATTTTACAATTAAATAATTCAGAGGTAAATACTAAGAGTTGAAAAATATATTTATCCAGTATCATCAGGGAGTACATTGATGCATCTTAAGGAATATTTTAGACTAATCTAACGTAAAATTTTAGACCCACCCACAAAATGTCAATTTCAGGTTGAAATCTTTATATGATTAATTACACATGCTCATGGTATAGTGTATTATAGCACTGGTTCTCAACTGGGGACGGTTTTACCACCCCTCCCCCCAGTGGAAATTTGTCCATGTCTGGAGACATTTTTGATTGCTACGACTGGGGGCAGGGAGACGGTTTTGCTCCTGGCATCTTTTGGGTGAAAAGGCTATAGTAAAGAATTATCCAGCCGAAAATGCCAGTTGTGCCAAGGCTGAAAGCCCAGGTTTCATGGACCATAATTCTGCTTTCTCTTTGATGATTCAGTGTCATGTTCATGAACATGCTCATGTTCAGTGTCCTTTTAGGGTTCATGTTCATGAATGACACTCTCAAGGCCATTGATTTTACATTACCCCAAATTGCTACTCTTTTGAGTTTGTGTGTGTTTCACTTGTTGCTGTTGTTGTTTTTCTGATTTGCCGTCAGCTTATTGTTTCTTGGAACTATCAGTGTGTTTACTTCCAACAGCACCAATTTTATCTTCTAATTTGTAGATTCTCATTCGCTGTGAATGGAAAATCAGATTATCAATAAGGTTAGGGTTGTGTATAAAATTAGAAGACTATAAAGAAAAAGCCTGAGGGACTATTTGGAAAGTTAACTTTGGCAGGACTTAGTCTAAGATTCCTGACTTTATTTGAGTGATCGAAGTTATAAGGGAGCTCTGAGTTTGAATTTTCTCTCATTTATGCCAAAAATATTTGCTGAGCACCAACTATGCTTTCTGGACAAGTAGTTTCCAGGATGCACATAGGGAGAGGAACCCTTGACTAGAAACATGTAAGTGTGGTCTGGGTGCAGAGACGACTGCAACCAGCCCAAGCTACAGGGTATGTAGCCAAGAATGGTCCAAGCCATGGTGTCTACAGAAAAACAAAATCAAAGATGAAAAGCACGCAGACAAGTATAATCCAGGTATCCATCCAAAGGGGTCAGGTAGTGAGATGGAATATAGGTATAAGACTTCTGGGTTGATTCTTGGAGACACCGATTTTGTGCAAGTCTTGGAAAAGAGTGGAGGGGTGGTGGCTGGCTGGCTGTGTCCCTGAAATTAGAAGAGGTGCACAATTGGGTGTTCATTAGAAATAGAAACTGAAACCGCTGCTGTGGGTGCTTTCAAGAAAACTATCTAACTGGAGAATGAGTCAGGAAGACAATGTTATCAGGGGTCTACCCTGACAGTAGTAAGCCAATAGCATGAAGATAAAGAAGTTACCTGTAAGCTAGTCTTATTAATACCTAACAACTCATTTGAAAGCTCTTCTAACACTCTTAGCTGCTCACAGATACAGGAATGGTTGATTTGATGGAATGAGAACAGAGAAATTCAGACCTTAGTTTATATAGGAATGAGGGCCCCAGTATTTGAAGAAGAAAGAATCCTTGACTGGGGAGGAAGAGGAGATAGAAAAGAGGGCTAAAGACAAACTCCTCAGTTCCTCTGGCCTGTATGAACTTAAAATTGCAGAAGATTCTAAATATTGCACCGTTATCAATAATTTAGTACCAGGTAATGAACTCCAGGGATTAACTAAGTCAACATCACTCATTTTTCAAAATTTGCTGTTGGATCTGAGAAATTCGTGGTGTTTTTGTGTCCCCATTTTCCCACTGATTTCAATAAGAGACATCCATCTGCTTCTTACCTGTCTCACAAGAGGTTTTTCAAAGAAACCATAGAGCCATAGAATCAGATCTGGAAGAGACTGGATTACCTGGCTCAACCAAGATGAAAACCAATGATATACAGAGGTATAAAACCATTTTCCCTAAACCACACAACCAGAAGAGGTAATAAGGCAAACTAAAGGCATTATTCAAAACAATATTTAGCAATTTATAGGCACAGACAGCTTAGAAAATACTTTAAAAGAACTCCCAATCACGAAAGAATAAATTACTAAGAGAGAAGGCTGGCTTCAAAATATTGGATTCAGGAAAACCCAATTTTTGTTAAGAAAAAAAAAAACCCACAGTAATAGAATGTGGAAATGCATACATGAAAACCTGTCATCTTTATTTTTCTTTTAATAACGCTGTTTATTTATCCTACCTATGCCCAAAAGAAATAATTATTTTTTGATTGCTACTCTGGTGTGACACTAATGTATACATACAATTTAGCTATGTATTGAATTTCACAACACTAGAGGACAACACATGACTGGAGAGACTTAACCGAGGAATATTCTCAATGAGTAAGTATTGGCCTGCAGTATGAGAGAAGGCTGGGGATGGAGAGGGTGTTACTAAATATTTCCTCCTGCAGCCTGATGTGAGCAGTTGCATCAGTCACCTGAGTAATAAAGTACAGAGTGTTGAAAAAGTTGGTGGATGGGAGCTCAAGTTACCTGGAAAGATAGGGTCAGAACCAGTTAGCGTTGATTGTAGACTAGGAGAAGAAGAGTATGTGAAAACAGCTTGCATAAAAACGAGCTGGCAAATGTTGAGCTGTAATTGTGGCAGGAAGAGATACAGGGGTGAGGGAACCCAGGCAGATAATGGGGCAGCAATGGGCTGCAGTTTATGCAGACATACACGCGTGCGAATGCCGGGAAGAGTAAAAGAGCTAAAATTTACATGATGGCCTTCTGCCACCATGCCATATTGGGGTGGGGGGGAGTATCAGGGGCTGGGGTCTAGGGGCTCATAACTGAAGCAAAAGATAACATAGCGTGGAGAACAAAAAGATAACATCAGGTGCAGATCTGCGGGCCGGGTAACTAAAATAACTATATGTGTGGGCATAAGATTCATAGCAAAAAGCCTTAAAAAACAATATCTCCATTGAAAGGAGAGAGAACAGGTTGGGACTTTTATTAAAAATACTTAAAATATTACAAACTAGTACAGAAAATAATATAACATTACCATAGTAGCACCCAGATTTACTATATTGAATTTAGATTTTTTAGGACATAGAAATTGTAGAGGAAGTTGACGTCCTTTCCATGCACTGATCTCTCTTTCCTCTCCTTCCCTGCACTGGAGGTAACCACTGTCCCAAAGTTAATGAATATTCTCCCGCACTATGCTTTTATACTTTTCCTAGAGATAATATTGTTTGGAGCATGTAGAAAATAATTGATATGCAATTGAGATGTAATTTTGCAACTTGCTTTTTTTTCCACTTGACAGTGTGCTTTTGACATTCCTTCATGACGAAGTTTGTTGCTTTAGTTCATTGTTTCACTCCTGTGTGGTATATGTAGTATTCCACTATATAAGTATACTGTAATTTATCCATTTACCCAATGATAGACATTTTTATTTTTCCCTTTGTTTTCTTTGCTGATGCAAACAATGCAACAATGAGCACCATTGTACACACCCCATCATGCTCCTGTGCAGTATTTCTCTAGGATAGAACTATGCAAGCAACACTGCTGGGTGTAGGATGGATGCACGTCTTTCACCTTGACCTAATATTGCTAAATTGCTCTCTAGATTTGTTGAACCAATTTACACTTCTGCCAGCAGTTTATGAACATTCCCATTTCTCCACATCTTTATCAATACTTTTTTTTACTATGATAGAGCTCAATGCTATTTAATTTATATTTTCCTGATTTCTAGTGAATAATCATTTTCATCTATTTATTGGCTATTCAGTTTTCCTTTTTTGTCTATTCCTATCCTTTGCCCATTTTACCATACTCCTGTGTATATCTTTGAGGTTCTAATGCTTTGAGAGTTATATGAATTCCAACATATTTTCCTAACGTGGCTTATCTTGTTATTTCATTTATGGTATCTTTCCATATAAATGATTTTTGTTTATTTAATTATAGCTGAATATATCAGCTTTCCCTTTTAGCCTTGGATGTGTTTGTTTCTCATCAAAAAAAAAAAACTTTCATACCCTTTTGGAATAAGGATATTTTCCTATGTTTTCTTCCAAATGTTTTAAAGTTTTGTTTTTGTACATTTACATTTTTAATACAACTGGAAGTAATCAATTTTCCCCACATTGTTACCTAATTTTCCCAAGCACCACCTATTGTGGAGTCTATTTTTTCTCCAGTTTGCAATGCCATCTCTGTTATATCCCAAGTTTCCAGATGGTCGTGTCTTTTAGACTCTTTTCTATTCCACTGATCTATTTGTATATATTTTGCATTATTTATTTTTATAGGGAAAGTCTCTCAACTTTTTCTTCTTGAATTTTTATGTTTTTAGGTTCATAAATTTTTATAAAAACTGGTCACTGTTTTTCTGTTTCCTTTAAGAGTATGACAAATTATCCATTAGGAATCTTTCTCTTGCAAGGAACAAAAAGTGCCTCTGAATATTTTAAGCCAAAGAAGAGGGGAAAGAGGACTTCAGAAAAAACTAGGGCTCACAGAATTGAATGAGACTGAGAAGTGCAGTTTAGAAGAGGGACCAGAGGCACGGCACTGGCCGGAGCCCAAGCAGAAGGAAGCACCCAGCCCAGCTCAGAGTGGCCTGGCCACTGGTGCTATAGCTATCAAATCTCTCACCTCCTCGCCTGGTGGGACTGCGAGGTCCAGAGTGGACCTTCAGGAGGATGTGAATGAACCAACTTTATAGAACTGGCCTTTTAGACATTGGAGAGCGCCCGGGAAAACCCAACAATTGTATTGGATATAACAAAGGCTGATCCACTCTAATTTTCATTAATCAACCAACATCCTCTGAAGTCATGTCATCATCAAGGATGAGGATAATTGACTTGCACCTGTACATCAGGTCAGTAAGTGGGCAGGTATCAAATTCACGTGCAAATTCTTTGAATGATTTTTATGGAAGCTGAAGTAGTGCTTCTTCTTCTTCTTTTTTTTTTTTTTTTTACATGGGCAGGCACCAGGAATCGAACCCGGGTCCTCGGGCACAGCAGGCAAGCATTCTTACCTGCTGAGCCACCGTGGCCCGTCCTGAAGTAGTGCTTCTTAAGCCTGGTTGTACAAAGGATCCCCTGGGAAACTCTTAGAACCTGTTGATGCCTTCATTTACCTCAGACCAATTAAGTCCATCCCTGGGGATGGGGAGCCCTGAGCTTCCTTTGGAATTTTTTAAAGACCCCTCACCCATTCCCCAGGTGAGGCTAGCACGGGGCTGCAAGGAAAGAGTTGTGCTAACATCAAGTGAAAGTGAGACTGCCTCTGAATGAAGGTGTTCCTCCGTTTTTTATTTGAACAGTAGCGTTATCCTACTGACTCCAAAGAAGCATTGGCGGATTGGAATCTATTTCAAAATTGTACAGCTCATCAATGAAACAAAGGTTGGCAAAACAGCAACACATTCTTCGGGCACAAACAGACTTCACAGGACTGTCTCGGTGAGTCTTCCCTCCAGGAAGGACTGATTGAGTCAATGAGATGAAGAAGAAGAATGCTCTTGATGAGGTGTTGTAGGATATAATAGTATTTGCAGTGAAATAATGGTGCCTGCAACCAGTTTCTTTCTCAAGGCAATACAGATTTAAAAAAAAATTCATTTCTTTAAGGGGAAGAAATTGTGTACTGAAGAGAACTCTTCCTGACTTATGGATTTATAATTTAAGGAAGGTAGAAGACTCCCTTTGCAAAAGATGTAATATACCTAACTTTATTTTCATCTGGAGAAAACTGTGCTCAAAGACTTAATTACAGTAAACAGTTTGGCAATTAGGATCTATCTACTGAGAACAAGAGCTGAGTAATTCTGATAGCAAGAAAGCTTCTCCTGAGGCATATTTTTCTTCTTCAAATTTGAATAATTTAGTTCTTAGATTGGTTGGAGTTCCTGGTTTCCAGACGAGGGAATTCTAAGGAGGATTTTGGATGACTTTAGAATGAACTTGCTTAGTTTAATCACATGTGAAGAGCTGTGTTTCTGCAATCTTTTTCCAAAAGCCATACTTGTGATCAGTGTCCCCAGATATCTACGTATTACTGATTTGAACAGATGACCGCATACAATGACCATATCCATCAACAAGGGTGTAAATGCTTAAAAACTAGCTCTCTGAGTGAAAAGCCCTGATATGTGTTTTTTGCCAATTTCCATAGTGTAAATATTCCCATCATGGCTGATTTTATTTCAAGCGACCAAATTGAAGTCGCTTAACACAGGGTTGGGTGGAATTGCCAGAAGCATATACCATTTTGTAATAAGTCCACAGATAAAGCAGATGTTACCTTGAAAAGCGTAACTAATAGTAAAATATAATAAAGGAAGGAGAAAATGAGTTTTGAATATGTATTACTTTTGCTTTTAACATTATTTTAAATTAAAAGTTTATATAATTTTTCTTTTCTTTTTTTTTTTTTTTTTTGCAAGGGCAGGCATCTGGACTTGAACCCGGGTCTCCAGCATAGCAGGCGAGAACTCTACCTGCTGAGCCACCGTGGCCCAGCTATGTTTATCAATCAGCTTGGGAAATTCCTGAAAATTTAGCTGACTGCTCTCATTGGCTGGGTTGAGCCAGCTTCAGCACATCACTGCATTATAATCCTGTCCCTACCCTTTCTCCAAGCTGTGACTAATAAAAATGCAAACTTGAGCTTTTGGGTGGCTCCAAGTGAAGTTCATGTGTGATAGTCTTTGCAACATTGCTTTTGAATGGATATATGTGTATTCTAATAGGTTTATTAAACCAAGAAGCAGATTGATTAGTTCTCAGTTTTCCAACAAAAACAAGTCAAGGCTAGTTTAACCCTTTTTTGCCACTACTCCTCCCCCCACCCCAAGCCTCATGGGTAGAATGTGACAAATTCTTCCGATCTGAGGTTTACAAATGATTCCTCAGAATCTCAAGGCCTGGAGAGGTGCCTCTAAGGAATCAACTGATTTTAAATAGAGTTCCCTTACCCTCTTAGCCACTCTCTCCCTCAACCTCTCTCTCAGTGCTTCTCCACTTTTCTGTTTGATGTAGGGTGTATGCGTTAGATTTTGTTTGAAGGAAGTTTGCTTTGACTAAAAATGCTTTCAAACCACTGACTTGGAACTCAAAATGTAAATGAAAGAATTGGATCTGCCCCACACCACTATCCCCTGACCCATCAACAATACCATTCTAACCACATTTACCATCCACCTCAGCAAAAACTGCCCTGCAGATCAGAATGCATTTAGAGAGGAAATGACTTGCACCATGGGCTGAGATGTCTGTTTCTATAGTGATGATGAGAAATGGAGAGTCAATCGTTAAGTTAACTAGGCAAAGGTGCTGTCCATTTGGTACAGTTAGATATGGAATTTTTGCAGAATCATCCCTGGGGTTACCAGTTAACATGGTAAAGCTGTGAAAAGAAACAAATGTGATCAACTTTTATTATTCTCCTCTTTGACTCAATCAGTCCTTCCTGGAAGAAAGACCCATTGAGACAGAGCTTTTGCAGTCAAGACTTCGTATCATCAAGGTCTTGGCAGAAACATTGGCCAGTCCCACTGCGGAGGTAAGACTCCAAAAAAAATTTGGTACAGATTTTTTACTATAATGCTCAGAAGTTTATCACATTGATTCCAGGCTTTATATATTTATGTTTTATCTGTATCTTATTGGTAAGTGCTTGTATCATAAAGCACACTCTGGAGGCTGAATCAGGAATGGCAAACATAAATACATAAGTCCTCCTTCACTTACTATCTTGTCCTTTGGCTCTGATCACACCTCCAGCCAACTTTTTTTGTTCTCTTGCTAAAGAGAAAAAAGACTTGGCAAAACCTTTGAAAGCTCTGCTCTGTGGGGGAAATCAATTTGTTCACATCTATTTTTGAGGTGAGTTAGAGAAAAATTCGCTTGTGTACTTTTTTTTCCCATTCAGAAGCAATCTTATAGAGATTTATAAACCTCCTTTGTAACTTTTCTCTTCCTTTATTTGTGCTTGAGGAATGCTGCAGCTCGGTCTCTGCTGGGTATGGCTTTGTAACGGCTCTATTTTTAGATTTCATACTGGACTGATTAGAGACTTGTAAAGATTACATAAACTATGTACTCTTAAAGAACATGTATCAGATGACAGCCTGCAGACTCGGGGCCGTTCTGAGTTGAAGGATCAGCATCGTTCAAGAAGCTCTTTCCAGTTACATTTGGGGAAAGAGCTCATCCATCTCAGGCAAACGATCCTTGATCTTAAATGCGATTGGATTCTCGAGGTCTCAGAATTGCAAAACAACAAAATCTGAACAAACTTGGTGGACCTTTCATTTTATAAATGAGAAGCTTGGCGCAGGAGATGCCTTTTGTCGAACCAGGTTCAGCTGCTTTTCCTCATTCAACACACCACTTTAGTGGCTGTGTTTTTTTTATTTGCTTTGCTTTCTTTTAGCTTCCTGAAACTTTCCAGGAGGGCAAGTCTTTAAATAAAGAGTGAACAGAGTTGGAGCTCTGGGTAGGGCACTGTAGGTGACCATGAAAGGGTACAAGTAACCAAGAAGGGATACACGCCCCCCTCCTTGGTGGCATGAGGTACTGACAGGACGGTCTCCTCTATTCTCCATTAGGAAAGTACATAAGGAAGGAAAGAGATACGTTGGAAGTCGAAGCAATAAAGGGTGCACTGAGGTCCTAAAAGGTAGAAGCTAACAAGGCCTCGTAGCTTCAGAACATGCAACGAGGGTGGACCCCCGCAGCTCGTGCTCCCAGCTCCCTAACCATGGCTCCCGCCGACACCTGAGGCCTTTGGAAGCGGAGAGGGGAGGTGACGGGCAGGGCCATAGGTCCAGCCACAACCACACGGGTTTTGTTTTGTTTTGCAAATCCCAGAAATAGCAAACAGCCTTCCTCTTCTCCGGTTTGCGGACAGGTTTATTCCTGGGAAAGCTAAATGTAGGGCTGGTTCTGGGCAAAACTGTAAAGTAGGCGCCTCTGTTTCTAGCACCTTCTCCTGTTCTCCATTCACAGCCCAGCTCCCCTGGGGCTGCCTGGCTGCTGCTGCTTTCCTGGTCCTCTCCTCAGCAGGCCAGCACTGTTCTGCACCTTCTGAGCCCAGCTATTCTGACAAATTGTCCTGTGTCAATGCATTGGTGGCTGTGAATGAATGAATTCACCCCCTTCTTCCCAGGCAATGTGCTTTCACTTTAACTATAGCTGGCTGGAAGCAACTTAATCAGATTGTTTACGCAGTAGAGATTTCTAGCCTGATAAGCAAGCATGTCACAAAGCAGGGGAGGTTGAGAAAGGAAGGGTGAGGAAGGGGCTTTTTCCTTCTAAGTGGCAGTGGTCACTCACTCTCCCAGGCTCTTGCCAAGGGCCTCTAAAAGAGGAATCCGTGATGTGGCAGTGTGGCATCTTGTGTGTGTGTGCGTGAGTTGGTACATTTAAAATTTATTTAGAAAACTTCCCAGTGTGGCTCTTGAAGGCTTTTCCCTCACACTGGAATTCTATGGGAGGCTCCACCCAGATCTGCATCTTCTACGTTCTCCAAATCACAAAATAAACACTAACAAGGAACTGACCAACATCGGCTCTTTCATAATGAGGCTTGTACACACACACTGGTTTAAAATGAGCATGGCATAATGGAAAAAGTTTCCTAAATTAATATCCCTGAGAGGGGAGGGACCTTAGTGGAAGGTCTAAATATGACCTCTGACCCTATCGTGGTAATCCAGGCAGCATCCCTGGGCAGTGATTTCCATTTTGGTTTGACCCAGAGGTCCTGGTCCCTCATCAACTTCTAAATGCTTGTTGATGTGAATTGCACGCCTCACTTACCTGTTGCACCGTGTACCTTACCTGCTGCTGGGGATCCCCTTGGCCAAAGCCTGCTTCCACTGTAGGCGGATGTCAGGAAGAAGTGGCCTAAATAGGACAGGGCCATTTAGATCTTGCCTCTCTCCTCCCCAGTTGGCTTAACTTGCATGTGTGTGTTCCCAGAACAATGGCAGCACACAGCCAGCCCCAGCTTAAACAGCTCTGCTCAGGCAGCAGCTGGCCAGGGGGCCTAAATCTTGGGGAGCAGTGACAGTGATGCCGAGCGGCTGTGCCTTCACATTCCAGGGCCGGAAACTCATTTCCTTTCCAGGGAGACCACTGTCAAGACTGGGGCTCCATGGGGTTGGATAGTAGGTGGGGGCAGTCCCCGAAAATGCCTGCAGACTCACTCTTACATGGCTCCTCCTCATCTGCATATTCACAGCTCTCGAGGCAAAAAAGAGCATTTCCTTTAAGGGTTGAACTCTGTAACTTTCTTTAGGAAACCCAACTCCACCAAAATAAGACAGGTGTCCTTACAGGCCAGCCACACACCAGCGCACTCACCAAATAATAATAATCACAAGACTTTATTTAGAAGCAACTAGCATAATAGCAGAAGCATCCAGGAGCCCTTTGGGGGAGTGTCTGTAAATGATAATTAAATGCGGGTACCTCCCATGCCAAAGACACCTTCAAATACAGCGCTAGGAATGCATTCCGTGACTTCCTTAGGGCCTATGAGGCCCCGGAAATTTTCAGTGCCTTATGCCAAGAACTTAAAAATCGACTTTCAAAAGAGTCGTCACTTAACGCCAGGGCCTGCTCACTCTTCCAGGAAGTGGTTTCCATCATCCCAATAAAAAGGAGACTCTGGTGTATCTAGATGAGAGCTCAGTGAGATGAGAAAACTTTCCAGTACAGGCAACAAAAAAACCACAAACTCTTTTCAGATTCCTTTTTCGGAAGGGGCATTGGTGGCGGATTTCAATTCTGCTTTTTAGTTTCCTTCACAATAGTAATGAGCTGTTCTGCTCATGGAGTTTGTAGGGGAGGATTTAGCCACTGAGACAGTGGCCTCCGTCGCCTTGGCCAGGACCCCTGGGGCATCTCCAGAAGGCCACCCTCTTGTCTGAGCCCCTGTCTCAGGAAGATGGGCTCAGTGCCCCATAATCCATGAAGTCCTTTCCTCTAGCATCCCTTCTTACATTCCTTAATCAAAGCCATGGCTTGTTCTCTTCTCCTTTCTTCCTCGCTTTTTCCTCCTGATTTACCTTTATACATTTTGCTACCAATCTAAATCCTACTCTCCCTTCAAGACCAAGTTCAAATTCCACTTCCTCTATGAAATCTTTATTGCCAGTGGTAGTAATATATGATATCTTACACATAAGTAATTTTTCCAGCTTTCATACACATTCCCTTACCTAAATGTCCTTGTGGCCTAGAGTTTTGAAGTTTTGTTGCTTACTCCCTTCTTTCATTATTAAGAAAGACACCATTATAATAAGCATTTCTAGGTGTTTCAAGAGACTCTAAGAGGGTGGTGTATATTGAGTGTTGAGTGAGGTGTGAGGGGTTTTGTGAATATTCATTCTCAGTGTTATTGGTTTTTATCCTGGGGCCAGCATAAAGGGCAGGGCAGATCCTGAGAACAGGGCCCCCCACCCACCCAGAACCTGAGAACAGGGCCCCCCACCCACCCCCGCCGTGGCTCACTTCTGATTGCATACGTGGCCCCACTAGCGCTGGATTTTAAGGAAACCAAGCACAGAATGGATAAGAAAATCCCACAAGGCCAGGAATATCTCCTGTTTTGTTCACTCTTCTGTTCCAATGACAATTTGATGCTCAGTAAACATATGTTGAATAAATTCTGCCCTTTCTCTGAAAGGAAAATCAGATTATTTCAATTTTTCAACTACTTTTCTGCAGTTGATCAAATTTCTCCCTTTACTCTGTGACTCAGTAACTCCAGATCTCTTTGATCAACTGCCATAAGGGCACGGAACCATGCACACTATCTCTGGAGTGTGGCATTGGTAGGTGGAGGGGTAAGGGTGGAAGGGTTTGTGAAAACAAGTGCCCTGGTTCAGTCCTTCAGGCTGCCACCTGCTAGACCAGCATCAACATATAGGCACCCAATAAGAGCATTGGGTTACTCTGCTCTTCCTGGAACAAGACCCAGAACCCACAATGAGAGCACAGGCTGGCCCCATGCCATGCTGGGGTAGGTATCAGCAAGGGTGCCAGCAGCTTCCACTACCATTCTTTTTTTTTTTTTTAAATATGGAATGCTTCACGAATTTGCATGTCATCCTTGCACAGGGGCCATGCTAATCTTCTCTGTATCGTTCCAGTTTTAGTATATGTTCCGCCTAAGCAAGCACTCTACTACCATTTTTAAGTTGCATTTTCTTGATTTGGCACTCACCCAATTACTATAACCCTTTAACTGCTTCCAGAGCTCTGAAGAAGATGGTTCCACTGTTTTTGCTAGTTGTTCAAAGATTCTGCCAGGAAATGGCCCCCTGGAGTGCCTTACGCTGCCATCTTGGGCAACTGGAAGTCTCTGGGCTCTACCATTGATGAACCCTGGTATTTGTCCTAAGCATCAGCTCCCTTACTGTAAAACGATTTATGTGATTCAAAGTAAATCAACCCAAACAAAGAACTGAAATAAGTATACCTATAAAATATGTACCCCCATGCAAGTTATTGTGAAAGTCAATGGCATTGCATGTGGAAGTTGTGTAACATACGGACGGAATTTGATCAACATTAGTTCTCTCCTCTTTTAAAAAGGTAAAGAAAAAAGTTCATATTTCTTCTTTATTTGAAAGGGCATAATCCACCTTACCTTTTATTATGCTATACTGTAAGCTTTAACCTGGAGCTGACTCTCATTGCTTAAAGCAATTCCTTGGTGACATATCAGCAGCGGAATTGCTGACAAATGTTTACTTTCTGCATATGTTGGGTACTGTTATTAGAAAATGCGAGTAAATTTAATAAAGTGGGAAAATCCAACTGAGAATAACATGAGAACAGTGCCAGTTACAAAGGTATACATATATTTTTAGTGCTTATAACAATTTCCATCTGTGGATCTCATAATACCTTATAAATATTTACCTGTTGCCTACAATTCCCTGTGAAACAACAGTCAGTATCATTATTTTGATCTTGCAGAAGGGACAGACTTTCTGCCCTGGAGTTTCTGGGTTCACAAAAACCAACCCACATGAAGAGCTGACATAAGTGTACTTTATAAAGCCATTTTCTCAATTAAGTATATGATGTACCCATCAGCGATTTTGGTTTCCCTTCTCTGCCTCTCCTTTGACCTGTGATGCTGGCACTGCTGTTGTGGTGGGTTTTCTTCCTTGCATAGACAGGTACTGGGAATCGAACCCAGGTCTCCGGCATGGCGGGTGAGAATTCTGCCACTGAGCCATGGTCACACTGCCCGACACTGTTGGTTTTGATTCAACAGCATTGGCCCCATTCCTTCTTCCTTGCTGGTAGAGACCACCTCCCATTGTAGAGGCTGAAAACCACAGCTCTTCCCTTTCCCAGCCTCTCTTGCAACTAAGTCACACACGTGAGATCCAATCAAGGCCAATGGACGTGAGGGTAAGTCTGCTGAGAAAGACTTTGAAGAAAGTCTTCTCTACCTAATGAAATAAAACAAGTAAAAAGAAACTTCCTTTCCTGGTAGATGTATGTGAAGATGGGGTGCCTGGAGCAGTGGCCGCCATCTTGTGGCTTTGGGTGGGGGGGTGGGGTGGTTAAGGACAGGGTCAACTATGGGGGTGGTAGAGAGGAGAGAACCTTGAGCCTACAGAACTCTTTTATATGATACAATAATGGTCCCTATTTTTTAAGCCCCTGGGAATGGAATATTCTGTTGTGGCCAAAAGCATGCAAAATGGTAGCCATCATATGCAAACTCATTTCATGTTTTGTGCAGGAGAGAATCTTCTTTTTTACACCTTTATCCCAAAAAACAGTTTGTGAAGAAGCTTGTTTGATAAACCTATACTCCTGACATTTGTGCAGAGGGGAGGAGGATGGAGCCAAACAATTGAGCATCTTCTGTCCCAAACTGTGTGTTCTCCATTATTTCTCCTGGTCTGGACAAGGTAAGTAACTTCACTACATATAGGGATTTACTAATTGGTGTGTTGCTTCATTCATCAAATATTTATTGAAAGCCTTCAGTGTGCCAGGGGACACAAAGATGAATAATTCAGAGCTCTGCTCTCAAAGACTCATGAGTTCGTGGGAAAGACTGGGAGACAACTAGATGAATAGCTAAAACCTGGACTCAAATCAATTAGGACCTTGGAAGAAAACAAATTGTATATTCAAAAAGTTTAATTGAAGAGATCTTAGATGGGTTTGATGGAACAACAAGAGTTGTTGACTAACATCTGTGGGAGACTATTACCACCCTTAAGCCTTAAGAGACAGGGGAAGACAGAAAGAGGGATGCCTGTGGGCCTTAACTGAGGAATGCAGCCCTTGCAGCTCTCTTGCCCTCCTGAACCCAAGCTCTTAGCAGGAGGTCGGAAGGTGAGGGAGCCCGAGTATGGCAGCCTATACAGGTGAGACTTCTGGGGCACCAAAGGCAGGGAAGAGCAGAAAATGGTGAAGGAGGGGCAAGTGAAGGGGATGGGGACAGTGAGGCAAGTGGAAATAATCCACATAATACTAAACACTGGTTTTGTTCCATGGCTCTCTTTTGTTAATATTAACTATGATAATTACCTATTTTAATTTTCCTGAAGTGAGCACTCTTTGGTATTTACATTCTTTCAGAGAGCTTTATTTCAGGCAGTAGTAGAAAGGGCCATTCCAACAGGAGCAGAAAATTCATTTGAATCTTAGAAAAAAATGCTTAACTGCATATACATCGTCAACTCTAGCTTAATTAAAAATGTACAGTTATTTACATACAGCAGGCCTAAGGGGAAAGTGCTAAGGATTAAAGATTTCATTAACTGTGTATGCAGGGAAATTATGTATGACTCCTAGGGTAGGGGCAGGGGGAGAAGGGAAAGGTTGTATTTAACCTGTGTTAGCTTTCGCTTGGTGACGTGGAGCAGGACAAGAAACCTCAATTTTAGCAACCTGAGATTAAAATTCTAAGGAATAAGAATACTTAACTTTTAATGAACTCTAATCTCTTGAATCAAATTTATAGTTACTTCGCATCCCACCCAGACTAACATTGGAATCTTCATTAATTCAAATTATTATCCATATGTTCTGGCCTAGAAACATCTCATATACCTTTCTCTCTCTCTCTCTCTCTTTTTAAGCAATATAGCAGTAGTGTGATTGGAGAAGTTGTTTCTCAACAGAAGTGTCAAGCTCTCAAAAGTGTGGTCTCTGCCTATTACCTGGAGAGCAAAGGCGTTACTGAAAATTTCCATCTACACCACATATATGGAATCCCTCCCTATTTATGAATGCTTGGTGTGACTAGCTCTTAAAGATCAATGTTCTCTTCCATTTTTATAACAACTTTATATATGCACGTATTTTAGAGCCAGATGGTACTAGAAGGTTTTTATTTATATATAAAACAGCATTACCTCCTTACCACTCTCTGTTTCCCAGAGGCAACCTCTAGCTACCAGTTTAGCAAACTCTTTTGGTGTTTCCTTTCTTATCTCCAAATTACATGCTGCTATTCCTCTCCCTTGGTTTTTCCATTTTAGGCATTATCTATTGACTTCCCTTTATGGAAGATAACAGTTTTGTTCTCTTACACCCCTAACCTTTCAGGCTTTGTGACACTCAGAGACACTTTCTGTCTTTCCATCCACTCATTGATATCAATGTAGTTGCAAAATAATTTAGTTATAGCAATATTCAGTGTTTATATAATTCTGCTTGTAAATGTTCTTCTCGGCTGAGTCACACAGTATATTACGATTACTTTTCCTCTCTTGCACAATATTATGTTTTCCTTTTCCTTCTTGCATGGTTTTGTTTTCCTTGGTGCTTAAAATCGTCCTGGGCTTGTGGGGGTGCATGTGTATACTTAGCTTTGGGTGTATTTATCACTAGGTCACACCCAAGCTATCCTAGCTGTGTAAATCTCTCAATATATTCAAACAAATAAGGGAATCTATCAGTTCATCCTTCTGGAGGAAATCCCTCCTGAAGTTTTCTGACCTCTATCTCATTGTTTCCAGCCATCATCTTGGATCTCCTCTCTTTGCTTCTTCCATGTCACATAGCCTTTGTTTTCTGTATCCCATTTTTTCCTCTTACATTGTTTATTCTCTTGTTTTATGGATTACCCCCTGCAATAGCTTCCTAGGTGAGTTCTTCCTGAGCTAAATTCCCTGAAACCTTTTCTTAGTATGTTAGTTATTTAATATGTTACTTATTTGATTTTCTGGCTAGATACACAATTCTAGGTTAGAAATAATTGTTCCTTAGGATTTTTGAAGAACTGTTCCATTGTCTTCTAGCTTCTGGAGTTGATGTAAAGTCATCTAATCCCTTCTGATTCTTGATTCTTTTTTATGGATCTGCTTGCTTGTGTCTGGAAGTGCTTTGCATCTTATATTTGTCCCCAGTGTTCTAAAATTTTGCACTGTTTTATTCTGGTGTGGATTGTTTTCATACATTGGTCTAAGTTTATGGTGGGACCTTTTAATTGAGAAAAGTCCTTCAGTTCTGGGAAATTTCCATGTTGTTTCTTAAATTATTTCCTCTTCATTGTTTCTTGTTTTCACTTCTATGATTAATGTTTCCTAGATTAGTTCTTTAATTTTCTTTTTTTTTTTCTCTCCAATTTCTTTGTCTTGTTCCATTTGCTAGGAGATTTCCTCAATATTATCTTTCAACTCTCTCACTGGGTTTAAAATGTCAGCAATCATATTTTTACCTTCTTGAATTTCTTCCTTCCTTTCCTTCCTTCTTTCTTTCATCTCCTGAAAAATTCATTTATATAAGATTCTTTTCTTGTTTTATGGATGTAATGTTTCCCCTTATCTCTCTAAGGTTACCATTGTTTTTTTCTTTTCCTTTTGTCTGGGTAGTCTCTGTTTCTACATTTTGCTCTTTTTCTCTTGATTTTGCTCTCTGTCATTCCTATTAGACACTGTCCTCAAGTGTCTTGTCTGATCATCCTCAGTGGTTAGCTTGTAAGGAGGGGTCACTGAAGGCTGATTGGAAGCTCCGAGTGGCTTGTTACCCGTGGTCTTTGCCAGAGGATCACCTGACTCATTTCCTCAGGTGCCCCCTTGGTCAGTCTCTTTAGGTCTTTTCATATCAGCTGGTGACATTTCCCAGAAAAGACACTTCCAAACTCCTCCCCGGAGGTATATGGCTAGATGCCAGAATTCTAGTCCTAAAGCAGGGGAAGAGGCTGGAGTTTCAAATATTCGCTTTTTAAAGCTAACACATATTCTCCCTGTTTTTCACACTCTTTTTTCAGCTATGCTGGGTATGCCAAGTCCAGAGAGCCTTGGGGTACTTTCTCCAGAAAATAAACCTTCTGTCTTCTGCTGAGTGGGGAAAGGCAGTTACCCAGGTGCACAAAGTCAACCAGTCAGTCTAGCCTCTTCTTTAAAAAGTGTTTCATCCAGTCCACCCTCACCTCCACCGTCTACATACTTGGTGCCACCAATTTTGTGGGGTTTTGGAGTCAGCAGGTTGTGGGAGGGGGGTCAATGTAAAAAAGGTTGATTCTTAATTTTCTCTGCTGCCAGCTGTGGGTGTAGTTTCCTTCAATCTGTTAAGCCAATTATCACTTTTGCATTCGATTTCCATGTCCAATCTCTTCCCCATCTCTCTTTGTCTCTGTGGGTTTGTGCCCTTTAAAGAATTGTGTACAGTCATTTCAGTGGGGTTTCCAGAAAGAGTGGAGCTAAATGTCCTTGTCCAATCTAAGGAGACTCTCTTACCCTGGGTACAAAGTTTACGGGGGCACCAAAAGCCCAATCATCAAGAAAATAATATTTAATGCAATCTCTTAATAAACTGAAATCAATCCAAGAAATCCATGATGAAAAAAGTTGCGATTTTCAATAAAGACAAGATCAGTAAGACTGATCTTTCCTTTTACCTCATGCTCCAACGTGGCTCATCATGGCCTCAGTCCAATCTACCATCTTTAACCAGAAGTCTTGACGACCTTTGCTTTCTTCATAGCCATGTCGGTCTGTAGAAGTCACATAAGGTCTGAAGATCATTTCCTCACTTGTCCCTCATGCAAAGTCACTTGAAATCCAAGAAATAAGGGCTAACTCTAGTCTGACCTCAATCATTTTGGACTGAACACTAAACTAACTTGCCTATGGTAAGTTGACTTGTGCAGTGTTGATAGAAACATCTACCTGTCCTACAAATGGGCTTCTCTCATCACGATGAGCACCTCTTTGAAAGCTTTGTGGCATTAATACATATGTCTATATTAGAAGGCAAAAGAGGAAGCTCTGCAATTGATATTTTTAAAATCTGGACATTTGGATGTTTTAAAATCTGGATATTTGGAGTGAGGGGTTTTATGTCAGGAATCTTCTCACAATGTCCCCACCTTGGTAGTTTAATGTAATCTACTCCAGGCTGAACTCAGACACCTCAGCTTTTGTTTGGAAAATGCTGTGAAAATGCAACCCCTCCTCCTCCTTTTCTTAACTTTCAGGAAACTTGACTGTGCATTTCTGGGTCATGTTAAACGCTGGGCTACACCTGACTCCAAAACATCTGAAGACCTCAGAGAACTCTCTTTTACTGAGGTTTTCCAGAAATGATTTGATTCCTCTAGGAAAATTATATCTTCCCTCAAATAAATTGCCCTTCACCTTTCCCCACCTGGTAACCACATTCCTGGATACTTTCACCGATGTCACTCTGCACGCTCTCAGAAGCCCCACCCTCTGGGGCCTTTTCCCAGCAGCTTCCTATCTTACACTAAATAGGTCACACACAAAAGCAAGACTGCTGTTCCCAGGATCAGTTGTAAAGAAAAGCTCAAATTTCCAACTGTACCTTGAGGCGCCAGAGGAAGGCACTCTAAAATTTCAAGGTAATGTTATTAGTCTTTGTTGGAAACACATTGTGGTATTAAGTGGATCCATCGAAAATAAAACATGGGGACACCTGCTTGGCAGTTCTGTTTACTGAAGGAGCTGGTAACCTACGTTTGCTCAGCTTTTGAAAGGGAGTAAGTGTGAGTGAATGAGAGAGTGCATGCGTACATGTGTGCGTGTATGTGTTTTTTTCACCAGTGGTGAAATTTATTTGTAAGGTGCCAGGTAAGAACAAGGTACCATTATGAAGAGAAGCATTACCTCACAGCTCAGAGACTAATGAGACCACACCTGGAGTATTTTGTTCTGTTTCGGGAAGCTTAGTTACGGAAAGATGAGGTGGCTTGGGGGATGCCAAGAGAACAGAAAACAATGAAGTGGTATGGGAAATGGAAACTACCAGAACATGGGAAAACATCTCAAGAAAGCAACTGTACTCATCTTCAGTAACTTACCAGTTATTTAGTGAGAGTCTAAAATACAGAGGTCTCCATGCTTTAGCAAATGCAAAGGTAAGATCCAGTCCCCTTCCTCCGAACACTAAAGATATAGAAAGTCCAGGGAAGTTCTAATATGCAAGCAACTCCAACTCTTCTCAACATGATGCCTTTGAAGGAGTGTTGCTTCATCTGGAATACTGATTCATTTCCTGAGCCCTCGTAATAGAAACATACCAACCTCGCGGTAGATAAACAGAAATTAAACAGGCAGGCACTCCTTCTTTCTTCTACCAACAAATAATTTTAATTGGAAAGACAAGCTAAGCCCAAAAGAGAATAGGCATTATGATTTCAGTCACCTGGAAATGCTAAGTGAAATGCAAACCTCTAAGTAGTGTAAAAAGAGAGACACAAAGAGAAATTAGTTCTCTCCAAGCAAAATCTCTTCTAGGGTTTATAAGCCATTATAAACATACAGTCACGAGATTAAAAATGGGAAACAACTGTGGGAAATGCATTAATTTGTGGTGTACATGACGATCAAGGAGAGCGTAGGGCAGTAGGGCTTCATTATCCCAAATGGAAACTGCACTGTACTCAGTGTCTGGCTTTGCTCCTATGGTGACCGAAACAAATGACCACAAATAGAGTGGCTTGAAACAACACACATTTATTGTCTTTGACTTCTGTAGGTTAGAAGCCCGACACAGATCTCACTGGGCTAACATCAAGATGTCGACAGGGCCAAGTTCGTTTCTCAAATTTCTAATTCTAGAGGGTGCCTCCATTCCTTGGCTGGCAGCCCCTTCCTCCATCATCAAAGCCACAGTGTGGGTTGAGTCCTTCTCACGTTGCATCACTCTGACATACTCTCTTGCCTCCTCCTTCCACTTTTAAGGACCACTGCAGTTACATTGGCCCCAGCTGGATTATCCAGAATAATCTGCTCATTTTACATTCAGCTGATGAGCACCCTTAATTCCCCTTTGCAATGGAAGGTAACATAATCACAAGTTTCAGGAACAATGTGGATGTCTTTGGGAAGGCCATTGTCCTTCCACCCGCAACAGCCTTCAAGGAATAGCCCATTCTGGAAACCTCTAATAAAAAGGATGCATAAGGAGTGGGAGAGTGCCTGAGAATATTCTACATGGGCCTTTCAGGTTTCTGCACTTTTTGAGAGCAGAGGCGCTTGATGCTTTTGTTTCAGGCTATAGTTTTAAAAGCGTTTATGTAGCAAACTACCATGACATATAGAGGTAAATCTGGAGCAAGGGTTTTTTGTTTTGCTGTGTTTTGTCTTCTTAACCATTAGTATATCAAAGAAATGTCTCCCTCCAGGACAAAGGTCAGGCAGGTTTACTGTCCATTATGAAAGATTTAGGTTCTTTAGGTTCAGAGTCTCTCGTAGGTATCACGGGCCTCCTAGCAGTGCCCTGGGGGAACTGGAGCTTGGGGAACTGGCGTGGATGTGGATACTCTGGCTACTGGCATTGCCGTGACTTGTAACAATCCTTTTTCTCTGACCCGGGGGTGTTGTGTCTTCTGCAAGCTTCCATGAACTGCGGTGGGCTATCCTGTTAGCTGGTATGTAGGGTAAATATTGGGTCCTTAACAGTTCATGGCAAAGGGGTTTCAC
>PVIY010020941.1:0-20283 GCA_004026745.1 Myrmecophaga tridactyla
TCAACAAGTGGTTACAGGACAGATCCCAGAGTTTGTCATGGTCTACCATACGATCCCCTCATATTTTTCCTTCTATCTATTAACATTTGGGTAATATAATCTTTTAGTATTTATATACTGGTTGCCAAATAAATATTATTTATAGATTGGTTGCCAAAGTATAATAATTATGTTCCTTGAATTATTAAAGTATGCTTCAAATTAATACTTCTACCACTTCCTGAATAATGCAGGAAGTTTACAACAGCTTAATTCCATTTATCCCCTTCTAATTTTTTTGGTTTTGTTTTCACATAGTTAAATTATGTGATATTTTAATTCTTACACGATATTACTATTATTGTTTTTTTACATAGTAAGGAATTTATTCTATTATCCATATATTTATCCTTTGCAGTGGCCCATTTGGAGTCATTTTTATTCAATCTGAAGGCTTCATTGAGGTGTTTTTTTTTTTTTTGTAGTGTAGGTGAAAAGTTTTCTCTGTTTTTATATATCTAAAAAGTTTTTACCTTAATTTTGGAGGATAAAATTCTAAGTTGGCACATTTCTTTAAGATTTCAACATTTTTATGATGTCATTCCATACTCTTCTGTTTTCCACAGTTTCTGCAGAAAAGACAACTGTATTTTATTGCTTTTTTCTGAAGTGAATGTGCTTTTAATTTTTCGTTTGCTTATATTTTTCTCTTTGCCTTTGATTTTCAGCTGTTCACCTAACAAATTTGGGTTAAAGGAACTTGGGCTTTTTGATCATGGTTTCATATGTTCCATCAGGTTTGGAAATTTGGGGACTAATATATTTTCAACTATTGTTGCATCCCTTTCTTCTCTCTATTGCTTCTGGACTTCCAATTAAATGCATGTTTGATCTTCATATTGTGCCCTATGCTTCCCTCATATTTTCAATATTTCCCAACGCTTTCCCCCTCTGGACTACAACTTGTATTTTCATTTCCAGGTCGTTAATCCTCTCTTTTGCTGTCTTCTAATCTGCCATTAAAATCATTTATTGAATTCTCAATTTCGGTTACAATTTAATTTTTTAAGTTTTAGAATTTCCATTTCACCCTTTTTTCAATAGTTGCTAGTACTCTGTTGAAAGATTTATCCCCCCCCCTTTTCTGTAAATGTTAATCAGGTATTTAAAATGCCTGTCTGACGACTCCAATATCTAATTCACTTGTGGTTCTTTTTCTATTGTCTGTATCATGGCCTAGATAGCAGACCTCGCCTCCCACACCATGGGCATTGTTTAAATTTTATCCACAACCAAAAGGTATTATTTAATATATTTGTTGCAACAAAAGTGAGTTTTAGCACAGGATTGTAACAAATATCAATCTGGAGATGTAATAAAGTGGTTTAAAAACCTATTAAAGTAGCAAATTAATTGATAGAGATTTTAATGTGAAATCATTCTTGCATTCTTGAATAAATCCAAATTGGTAATGCTGTTCCATTTTTAATACTCATCTGTATTCAGTGTGCTAATATTTTATTTAGGATATTTGAGTATAGATTTATTGGAGAGATGTGTCTATAACTTTCTTTTCCTGTGCTATCCTTGTTTAGTTTAGGTATCAACATTTTATTAGACTTATAAAATAAATTGAGTATTTTATCAACTTTTTCTCTTTTCCTGAAAAGTTTTATATAAAAGGAGATTCTCTCTCTCTTTTTTTAAAAAAAGGATTTAGTACACCTCATTCTTAATATGACCTGTTATATTTTGGAGGTGGGGGATGTTGGGAAATATTTGACTAGTAATTAAATTTCTTACTCAGGTGGCCTATTTAGGTGTTCAATTTCTTCTGAAGTCAGTCTTGTTAATACAGTTTGCTAGACTGTTACGTCTATTTAGATTTTATTAGCATGAACTTGTTCATCATATTCAGCTATAAGTTTAAAAAATCTCTACTGAAAATAACAGTCCATTATTTCCATTTTTTTAATTGTTGATAAGCAGTCTGCATCAGCCTTATTGTTGTGCTGTGTAAGTTATCTGTCTTTTCTCACTGCCTCTTAGATTTTTCTATTTGGTGTTCTGCCATTTTATTATAATGTGTCTAAGTGCAAATTTATTTTTTATTTTCTTTTTTTGCTCATCAAGATATTTAACATGAAGTTTCATGATCTTCAATTCTGGAAAATTCTCAACCATTATTCCTTAGAATATTGCTTCCTTTTCATTCTGCATATTCTTTCTTCTGGAACATCTGTTAAGCATGTTGGAAACTCTCATTGTGTCTTCTATACTTTTTACCCCATTAATACTTTTACTATTTCCTTCTTTCAGGGCTTTATTTCTTGTACATCCTTTAGATTGGTTTTCTAGTTTAGTAATTCTCTCTTTGGTGGGATCTAAATTTGATCTCTAGGCAGTCCATTGTGATTTTTTTTTTTGGGGGGGGGGTGCATGGTCCAGGAATCAAAACTGAGTCTCCTGCATGCAAAGCAAGCATTCTACCACTGTACCACCTGTGCACCCTGTTCTGTGTTTTTAATTTCAGTAACAATGGGTTTTTTGTTTGTTTGTTTTTAAAAATTCTATTGGGGTCTTTTTAATACTTGATTTTCTTTTTAATAGCATCTTGCTCCTGAATGGTTTACAAACCTTATTTTATCAATTTAAACATTTTGAACAAACTTGTTTTATATTTTTAGTTACTGCATGTTTTTCATGTGCTAGCCACACTTTTTGTTGTGTTAGCTAACTTCCCTTCTCATGAACTTCAGAAGTTGATCATTTTTATTGTGAATTCATCTTCAGTAAGAATTGTTTTTTGTTCCTGTGGGGCTATCTTATTTATTCTTGCTAATAGAAATTCCCTGGAGAGCAGTTTTGAAGTAAACTTTGGTTGGCACCTATGTAGTCTTAGTAGTTTGGGATCAACTTTTTCATATTGACTTTTCACCTTGGAGATACAAATTCTCACAGGAGACTTTTTTCTTCCACTCATGGTCCAGAGAAGACACAAGTTTCTTTGTCATTTCCTTACCTAGCGGGTTATTTTTTCTAGTCTCCTTTGTACTGAACGGCAGTTATTTCAGAATTACTGTGTTTGCAGGGATTTCAGAACCAGCACCAATGTATTTAAAAGAATGTTTTAATCACTGAACAAATATTAAAACCCCAGCTCTTAACCAATAGGCCCATACTTGGTTCAATATTGCCTGTCAGTTCACTAGTTTTCCTTGCTGAATTTAAATTCTTACTTTGTTATTCTCAGCTAAATATTTCCCTTTCTTTCATTTTTCTTTCTTTTAAGATTAGGTTTATTTATCTGTAATTTTTAAAAATTATTTTTATTAATTAAAATTTTTTTGTAAATATAACAACAAATGCAAACATTCTTAACTTATCATTCCGTTCTACATATATAATCAGTAATTCACAATATCATCACATAGTTGCATATTCATCATTATGATAATTTCTTAGAACATTTGCATTGCTTCAGAAAAAGAAATAAAAAGACAACAGAAAAAATGTAATTGTTTTTTATATTTCTATGCACCATTCATATTCAGTGGTCTATATGAGCAAAATCCACCTTATTGTCCTAACTGTAAGTCTTTAATCATTGGTCTGTTCCAACCCAGCTCTTGAAGAACACAGGTCTGTGCAGGCCCAAGACTAAAGAACACATCATTCATGGAGTTAGACGTGAATTTTATTAGGACTTATGAACAGGAGAAGATTCTTTCTGATGGTGGATAGTCAGGAAATGGAAGTCAGCTTGCTGCAAAGGTTGGGATGCAGAGGGGCAGCTTCTAAAGATTTAGAACAGGGACATTCCTTAGGGTATGAGAACAGAGTTTCAGCTGGATCCCATGACACAGGGGATTGGAGATTTGTTATCAACATATCAGGGGAGAGGAGTTTCAATGCTTTACAAGCTAAGGGGTTTATGATACAATCTGTACATTCCTTTCCTCCCTGATGAGGTCTGTTGACCTTCATCTTCTGTAGGGGTCGTGTAGGTGGCTTGTGCAGTGACTTCCTCTCAATATGGAGGGGAATCTCAAGCCCTGGGTCACCAAAGATTTTATCTGTTGTCAGTCCCGTCTCTTAAAATAAAAACAAAAACAATAAAACACCAAACTCCTATTATTGTTTATTGGTGAATAAACCAAAACAATTGCTTTTTTTTGGTTCTTGATCAATTTTGCCTGAAGGTTTCAAAGAATCATCTCTTGTTTTATTCATCTTCATCATTCTGGTTTGTTTTTTAGCCCATATTTCATTAATTTATTTTTTATCTTTATCTTTTTTTAATTTTTGGATTCATCTATAATGTTTTTGGTCTTCTTAATTCAAATATTTGAATAATTGAGTTTCATTCTTTCTTTTCAGTGATAATAAATTAAAATGCATATTTTCCTTTAAGTACCATTTAACTACATCACACATATTGAAGTATACTACATTCATTGTCCTTTAATTTTTCATGCTTTGTTATTTTCATTGTGGTTTCCTCTGAATTATTTAAACACTTATATATTTGTTTTCTGAGTTTCCAAATGAAACAAGTACTTGAATTTTTTTATGATGGTTGATTTATGTTTATGAATTGCGACCAGAGAATGTGGTGGAATGATATTCTTTGAAATATGTGGAGATGTTCTTTGTGGCCTAGAATCTGGTCAAATTTTTAAATGTTTCATGTGTTTGTAAAGAATAAATACTTTCAGTTTTTTGATGGTGGGGTCCTCCATGTATCAATTTTTGTTGTAAAGCCTGAAGTTAATTAGTATCTCTGATCTCTTCATTTAAGGCAAGAAACTTGACAGATATTAACTTCCTCTTCAACTCCCCACTCTCATCTTAATCCTATCTTTCATATTATTATTGTCTTGAATTTTATTTCCAAATTCTTTTTTTAAATTTAAATAATAAATTTTATTGAACTCGGTATACCTAAAATAATCTATAGATCTTATACAAATTTCACCCATTGTCCCTCTAATGAAATTTTTCTTGTCCAAGATTGGGTTGAGTCTCTTTTAATCTGGAACAGTTTCTAGTCTTTCTTTGACTTTCTCAACCTTGACATTTCTGAAGACTGCTGGCCAATTATTTTGTGTATATCCCTTTACTTGGGTCTGTGTGATGTTTTGATGATTAGAATATGAGGTTATGCATTTTAGACCAAAATACTACAGAATTGATGTTGTGTTCTTCTTGATTCCTCACATCAGAGGCATGTGATGTCGACTTTTCCCATTGTTGATGATTTCAAGTTCAAACATTTGATTCATGTAAGTTCCGTCAGTTTCTTCATTGTAAAGTTATTATTTTTTCCTTTGTAATTAATAACTACCTTATGGAGAGATACATTGAGATGTGTAAACAAATGGTTTATTATACTTTTGGCTTCCAATTTAGGCATTGTTGATGATTCTTACTTGAAACAGTTATTACCACTGTGTTTGTGCAAAGGTGATTTTCTATTTTCACCATTCCTTCTACATTTATTAGTTGCAATCCTACTATAAGGGGGAACTTTCTCTTTATTCCTATTTATTTATTAACTTCTTCATTTATATGGACTCATGAATTCTTATTTTACTTAATGGTTTATAATCCATTACTATGATTATTTATTATGTTGCTCAATTTGTCCCATGCTGGCCATTGGGAATCCTGCAAAATTGGCTCCTGTGTCATTTCAAGGTTCCTGAATCCGTTTGTTATTATTATTATTATTATTCAGCTAAGACAGCTGAAAAGATTTATTATTCATGCTTTGCAATCAACGAAAACTAAGAAGAAATAAGTCTAGAATGACATTAGTCCAGGACAAAGGACAAAAAGGGACTGCTTTGTTATGAGCAAGGTGGGTCTCTCAGAGGTGTTCTAAGTGGCTGGAGGATGTTGAAAGTTCTGGATCCATTGAATGAAAAGTTCTAGAAAGTAGCATGCCGTCGACAACTTGTACCAGCTCCTCCGGCCTCTGGCATCCATATTCCTTTTCCTGAGTCCTCTGTGGGCGTACATGCTAGCAGTAACATGGACCTCTGCCTCAGCTATGTTCATTTTTCTTCAGCCCTGTGAATTTGGTTCTTCTTCCACTTAGCTTTCATAGCACAGGGGTTTCTAACAAGATGGTGCTTAGGCTTAGAGAGAGTCCCTCAGCCTTTTTTGAGTTCTTCATTACTTTTCAGATCTATAAGATGTTCCAGGCACATCTTACACTTTCCTTGTCTCAGGCCTTGAATCAACCACTCAAAAGGAACCCTAGTTCATTTTAGTGCGAATGGCATTTAGAAGTTAACATCTGAGCATCTGTTGTACTCATTGACATGAGATATTACTGTTCACAGGCCATCTCTGTGAATAGGTAGGTATTATATGCATGTATAAACATACATATGTATATGCATTTACATCTCTCTTTACTTCTATGTGGATTTATATAAGTTGAAAATTATGAATTCACAGTGATACCTTCAATTTCAATCCAACACTACAGGTTTCTCCCTTTCCATATCTATAGCCCCCTTCTCCAACAGTGATTAAATAGGTTCTTTTTATTCTTAAGATATTTGATCAATGCCCCTGCATTTATTCAATCTCCATAAGCCATTACCACCTCCTTCCTTGTGTGAATATTCTCCTCATTGCAATTGGCAGTGATAGACTGTGTCAGAGTTGTCCTGTGAACAGGGCGTCTCCTTCAAACTGACACAGCAGGATAGTTCCAGATTCTTTTTACACATATACCATTCTAAAAATTGTGTCTTTAGTACCATCAGTACTTACTTTGGTATGAATCATTGCTTTATGCATTCCATTTCTTCCTTCTGTTATCTTTCCTTTTTTTATTAAAGTTCAACCTGTAGTAGTTCTTAAAGTTAGGGTTTATACCTGGAAAACTTAGTGGTTTTTATGTGAGCATGCATTTCTCTTATTCCGTTACTATTGAACGATAATTCACTTGTATAAAGAATTCTAGGCTGACAGTTCTTTTCCCTCAGCACTTTGGAGCTCTTACTCCATCATTTTATATGTCTCTTATTGCTGCTGAGAAGTCTGCTGTTAAACTGATTGCTTCTTCTGTAGCTTATTGATCTTTACATTTTGTCAGCTTTTTATTTTTTTCTACAAAATTTTTGATCAAAAATATTCACTTTGGATATTGCCTTCACCCACATTTTCTCTATTTCTCCCTTCTTGTTTCCTATATAATATACAGGAATATGTATATGTGTGTGTTTACATACATACATATGTGTTTATATATGTATTAGTTTGTTAAGCTGCCAGAATGTAACATATCAGAAATGGAATGGCTTTTAAAAAGGGAATTTAGGGTGGGCTACGGGGGCTCAGCAGGCAGAGTTCTCGCTGCTATGCTGGAAACCCAGGTTCGATTCCCGTGCCTGCCCATGTTTTTTAAAAAAGGGGGGGGGGAGTTTAATGTTACAATTTTACAGTTCTAAGGCCTTAAGTATTTCCTAACTAAAGCATCCAGAAAAAGATACCTTGGATCAAGGAAGTGTCATCTGGGAAAGCACGTGGCTGGCAACTGCTGGTCCTTGTTCCTGGTTCCTTTGTTTTCAGCTTCTGATGCCAGTGGTTTCCTCTCTAAGAGTCTGTGGGCCTTCACTTAGCTTCTCTGAGACAAAACTCTGGGTTTCTTCACTTAGCTTAGCATGTGCCAGTCCGGAGAGTCCTTTTTTTCAGGTTCCAGCTATTTCTTAGCAGCTGGGCTATTCCTGTCTTCATCTCCAAATGTCTACATCTGCTCTGCAATTTGTTCAAAATATTTCCTCTTTTTTTTTTTTCCTGGAATCGAACTTGTGTCTCTGGCATGGCAGGCAAGAATTTTGCCACTGAGCCACTGTTGCACTGCACCAAAATGTTTCCTTTTTTAAAGGACTCCAGTAAACTAATCAAGATCCACATTGAATGGGTAGACTCACATTTCCACCTAATCAGAAGGTCACATTCACAATTGGGCATGCCACATCTCTGCAGAGATAATCTAATCAAAAGTTTCCACCCTACAATATTGAATCAGGATGAAGAGAAATAGCTGCCTCCACAAGATTGGACCAGGATTAAAACATGACTTTTCTGGGGCACAATATATATGACCTACTTTTATTCATCTAGTAATATATTATGAACATATTTCCATGCCATTAAATATTTTTATATAACACTTTTAAATGCCTGACTGGCATGAAGATATCATAATTGATACGCATCATTGCTTATTTAGTCAATCTCTTATTGTTGAGCAGTTAGAATGTTTCCAATATTTATTATTGTAAATAAAATTGAGCTGAGGTTTCAAGTACATTGATATCTTTGCATGTGCCTAACTATTCCTGAAGATACATATCAAGAAGGGGAATTGCTGTAAAATTATATTAAAAATTATTTTATGTAGGTGAACTAAATGGCACATAAATTTAGATATCATAGAAATATCTACTATTAATCATAAACTTCTGAGCACACTCTCTAGAGCTAGCATACAGATATCTAATCACATGGAAATTGTTATATAGGATTTTATGCTATAGCCAAATTATCTTTTTTAAAACAGCTTTGTTGAAATATAATTTACATACCATAAAATCACCCTTTTAAACTGCACCTGTCAATATTTTAAAATATATTCAGGGGGTTGTGTAAACATCACCACAGTCTAAATTTAGAACATTTTTGTCCTCACTTAAAAAAATACCAATTAGCAGTTGCACAAGTGCTACTCTCCAGCTGCAGCCCAAGGCCACTACTTTGTATTTTCTGTAGCTATAATTTTGTCTATTCCGGTATTTCAGATTACTGGAGAAATGAGAGTGTGTGGTCTTTTGTGACTGACTTCTTTCACTTATATAATGTTTTTAAGGTTCATGCATATTGGAGCATGTATCAATACTTACTCCTTTTTATTGCCAAATAATATTCCATTGTATGGATATGCCACATTTTACTTATCGATTCATCAGTTGATAGACATTTGGGTTGTTTCCACTTTTGACTATTATGATTAATGCTGCTATGAACATTCTTGTACAAGTTTTTGCTTGAACATATGTTTTCATTTTTCTTGGGTATGTACACAGGAGTGGGATTGCTGGGTTCTATGGTAATTCTATCCTTAATATTTTTAGGAACTACCAAACTTCTTAACTTCTTTCCAAAGTGTCCACACCATTTCATATTTCATCAGCTGTGGTGGTTGGAAGCTGTAAGTGCCTCAGAAAAGCATGTTCTTAAATTCAATCCATTCCTGTGGGTGTGAGATCATTTTAAGAAGGATCCTTTGATGAGGTTACTTCAGTTAGGTGTGACCTACCACATTCAGGATGGATCTTAATCCTATTACTGTAGTCCTTAAAAAATAGAAGAAGGACAAAGAGCAAAAGCCATGGAAGCAAGAAGCTGAAATCAATGAATCCCAGGAGAGAATGGAGATATCAGTAGATGCCAACATGTGCCTTGCCATGTGGTAGAGGAGCCAAGGATTGCCAGCAGCTGGCCTTTGGGAAGTAAAGATAATGATGCCTTTATTTGGATGTTTTCTCAGCCTCAAAACTGTAACTTATAAGTCCCATTGTTTAAGCCAAACACATTTCACGGTAGTGCTTTGAGTAGCCTAGGAAACTTAAACACCAGCAATGTATGAGGGCTCTAATTTCTCTACCGCCATGTCAGCACCTGGTATTGTCTGCCTTTTTTATCATGTTCATCCTAGTAGGTGTGAAGTGTATCACCTACTTTCTTCTTCAATTAGTTTTAGTAATTTGTATCTTTCTAGGAACTTGTCCATTTCCTCTAAGCTATCTGATTTTTAGGCATAATCCTTTTTTATTTCTACGAGGTCAATGTGAAGTCCCCTCTTTCATTCCTAATTTTAGAAATTTGAGTCTTCTCCCTTTTTCTCTTGATTGGTCTAGCTAAAAGTTTGTTGATTTTTCTCAAAGGAACAATTTTGGTTTTGTTGCTTTCTCGATTGTTTTTCTATTTTCTGTCACATTTATTTCTACTCTAGTCTTTATTATTTTCCTCTTTCTGTTTGCTTTGACTTTAACTTACTCTTCTTTTCTAGTTTCCTATGATGGAAGATAGGAAAGATATTATTGATTTGAGATCTTTATTTTTACAAATACAGCTGTTTACAGCTGTAAATTTCTTCCTAAATGCTATCTTAGCTGCACTCCTTACATTTTGTATGTTGTGTTTATTCTCATGCATTTCAAAGTATTTTCTAAATTCCATGTGCTTTCTTTTTTGATCAGTTGTTTATTTAGGAGTGTGTTGTTTAATTTCCACATATTTTTGAATTTCCCAAATTTCCTTGTTATTGATTTCTAATTTAGTTCCATTATAGTCAGATAAATTATTTGATTTCAGTGCTTTTCAATTTATTGAGGCATTTTTTTTTTTATGGCCTAACATATGGTTTACCCTGGAGAATGTTCCATATGTGCTCGAGAAGAATGTAGACTCCGTTGATATTGGGTGGTATGGTCTACAGATGTCTGTTAGGACTATTTGCTTTATGGTGCTGTTCAATCTTCTATTTCCTTGTTGATTTTCTGCCTAATTGTTCTCTGCATTATTTAAGGAGAGATATTGAAGTCTCAAACTATAATTGTTAAATTATCCAATTCTCCCCTTAATTCTGTGAGTTTTTGATTTGCATATTTTGGAACTTGGTTTTATGTGTGTATATGTTTATGATTTTTATGGCTTCCTGTGGATTCACCATTTTATCATCATAAACTGTTTATCAGTAACATTTTTTTTTTGTTTTAAAGTCTATTTTGTCCGATATTTGTTCTGATAGTATAGTCTATTCAGCTATTATGTTATTGTTTGCATGGTATATCTTTTTATGCTAAATATTTTTTGTATCTTTGAATATAAAATGTATCTCCTGTAAAAAATATATGTAGTTATATTTTGTGTTTTTTTAATCTATTTTGACACTTCTGCCTTTTGATTAGTTTGTAGTCCATTCACATTTAATGTAGTCACTTATAAGGCATGCTTTACATTTGCCATTTTGCTATTTGCTTTCTATAAATCTTATGGTTTTTTCTTCCTCTTTCTAAGCAACTTTTAAGTGGGCTTTTAGAATGCAATTGGCTCTGAATTTTAGAACTACCCACACCACACCAAAACATCAAATAGGAATAATTTCTTTAAGGTTACTTACTTTTATTTTCTTGATCTTTGGGTTCTCTTTTTATATTTTTAAAGGAAATATAGAAACCAAATCCACTGTATTGAGTCTTTTTTCTGTCCAACTGCATGGCTTACTCCATACCTCAACTATTTGATCACCACAGTACTTGGCCCAAAGTATGTAATTACTGAGTGAATGAATAAATGAATGAATGACTATCATATGAGTACAGCTGAAGGGATTGGAAGTTTCAGACTAGAAAACATTTAAATAAAACTTGACATTTAGATAAAATAACATTTAGATAAAATTAGTTTCTTCAGCTATTTGAAGGTTATATTTTTAAAGATCCAACAGGCTTATAAAGCAGAACCTGTACCACTGCACAAAGGTTCATTTCATTCCAACCATGTACAGCCCATTAGGAAGAAATCACAAAATAGTACAGCTGGGCTCTTCTGCTTTAGGATGGTGGCACCTGTGGTAGCCAGATGATTTCTATAGAGGATGCACTCTTGCTAGGAAGCAAGACTAGAATTTGTTTAGAAACTGAGTTTGCCCAATTAAATCAGTTTTTACTTATATTGTATGTTTATTTGGAGGGACTGAGGGAAGCTAATGATGTTTGTTGGGTGTGTATGGTGGAGGGTGGGGGGAGGGAGGAGGCACCTCTTGGCACCAATACTTTGTGGGTTAATATTTACTGCTCTATGAACCTGTCCCTTCAAAGACTTTGCTTCCTCTTAAGGCAACATGGGTGACTTTATATGTTAGGTAAAAGGTCAAGAATTTTCAGGAAAGAAAGAAAGACAAAGGTAAATATTTTGAGGTATTTTTCCTCAGATCTTATTTGTAAGTGATCCTCCCGCACATAAGAGCAATGCTGCCAAAATGGTTTCTTACCTTTACAAGAATTTTCTGATACTTTGTCAGCTGCCCTAATTGGGCTTGGATGATGTGGTCCTGTGCATATGGGTTTGGAAGGGGCTGGTGCCTCACAGGCATTGTCTCAGGAACGCTGGGCCTTTGCTGAGGGGTCTCCTGTGCACCTTGGCCCAAAGTGTCAGAATTAACTATTGATACAGGAAGTAGGATGATATTATCCTACTCTTGTCAATGCCCCAAGGGAAGGCCTGCAATCCACCAGTTCTGATTTAGAAAGACAGGCCCAGCACGTAGAGGCTGTTACTTGCTGGAAGCACAGCCAGCAAGCAAAGGGGTGGCCATGGGCCTAGGGGAATGTCCCGGGCAGGACTGGGAGAAAACCTCAGATAAAAGGTCAGGGTCCTGAGCACTCAGAAGCACGGGACTGGAGCTGAGCAGGGAGGGAGGCCAGAAGTTAAGTAGGATCACGTGAACTCTCTCTTGGTGTGAGGCTTTATCAAAGAGCCTCTTCAACCCTGGGGCATCCTAAACCTCCAGGAAAAGGAAATTCACAGCCCTGGGGTCCTGGGATCTTCTTTCAGGAGTCATCTGCACTTAGGCTGCAGACAAGGTCCTGAGCTCTAGCCCCGCTTCCATTTCTAAAAGCATCTAGATCATCCTCCAGCCTGCTCTCCAGGCTCGTGGGGTGTAAGCCAGGGAAAATGCATGTGTTACGTGCTTTGTGACCACATTTTCCACACCCCGGCTAGGAACACAGGGTCTGACAGGCAGGTGTGTGCTTGTGGGATTATAGCAGAATATGTGTAATCAGTGCTGTCCCAGAAATCTGGCATCCACTGTGGCCAAAGCTTTGGGCAATAGAATCCCAGCTTCTATGGTCCTCTCAGTCCAGTAGCTGCTGCCTTTTCTGCTTCCTGCCATTGTCCAAGCTAGGTGACAATGGGGAGCTGTGTTGATGCCACAGGCCCAGAAAAGCCCATTTTGAATGAGTCCCTCCATGCAACCTGCATTTCAGATTTGAGCTCTCCATGAGAATACTCTTCAAAAGCAATGTTGGTAGTGTAAGGACATTTTTTTGTCTTTTCGATTAGCAAAGCATTTTTAAAATGATAATACTCCCGTTGGTGAAGGGTGGGGGTGAGATGGTTTTTGTAGGAAGTAATAGACATTAATGAAACTTTTATGAAAAGGAGATTGCCAGTTTGTATAAAGAATCTGAAAAACTAGACAGATTTTAGGACAGCTCTGATTACAACTATTCTGTCTCATAATGCACTTTGGCCCACTAATTCTCTTTACAGTAATCTCCCTTCAGGAAATCATCAGATATATGGACAAAGATTTGTGATGTTTTCCCCAATATTATTAATGTCATAAGATGGGTTCAATGTTTAATATTAAAGGAATGGTTAAATGAATCACATTAAACCCATAGAGTGGAATATTATGCCACTATGAAAAATGTTATATTTAAGGAAAGTACATAGACAGTTATAAAGAAAGAAAATATAAATCCTCTTAAGTACATTAAAAGATGCTCAACCTCACTCAAAATAAGAGAAATGCAATAAAAGAAGTATGAGATACAATATTCATTTAGTAAAAGATTTAAAAAGTTTGGTAACTTTTGTTATTGAAGGAGAGGGAAAACTGGAACTCTCAGACACTTTATAGTTCTCTATTTCACTAAAATTTCATTAAATTTAGTGACTGTTTTAGTTTCCCAATTGCTAAAACAAATATCATACAATGAGTCAGCTTAACAATAGGAATTTATTGGCGCATGCTTTCAGAGGCGAGGGGCTTTGCTTCCTCCTGCATTTGGTATCTTCTGGTTCGACAGCAATCATTGGGGTTCCTTGGCTTTTCCATCACATGGCAATGCACATGGTAGTGTCTTCTCTTTTCTCTTCCAAGTTCCATTGACTTCCAGCTTCTAACTGCACCCTGCGGCTTCTCTCTCTGTGGCCTTCCCTATAAGGCTTCTAGTAATAGGATTAAGACATCCTGACTCAGTTGGGCCACTCCATAACTGAAGTAACCTCATCAAAAGGTTCTATTCACAGTGGGTTCACACCCACAGGAATGGATTAAAATTAACAACATGTTTTTTTGTGGGTACATGACTTCAAATCAACACAGTTTAAAATAACAGTAAATATTTATTATCACTCATAGCTTCTGAGGTCAGTATTTTTGGAGCAGCTTAGCTGAGCTTTTCTGGCTGGGAGTATCTCATGAGGCTGCCGTCTGCTGGAGGTCTGACTGGGTCTGGAGAATCTACTTCCAAAGTAGCTCAATCACATAGCTGACAAGTGGATTCTAGTTGTTGGTAGGAGGCTTCAATTTCTCCCCATGTGGGCCTTGCCACAGGGTGGCTTAAGTTCTCATGACATGGTGGCTGGCTTTCTCCGGAGAGGTCCTAGAGGGCAAGGTAGAAACTGCAATGGCTTTTATGATCTAGCCACAGAACTCAGAAGCTTTCATCTCCACCATGCTGTCATTCAAGGTGGGCATGAAAAGCAGCATGAGTTATGGGCATGAATACCAGGAGGTGAGGATTATTGGTGCCATCTTAGAGGCCCCCATATATACCATAAGTGGTAAGATAAATTGCACAGCCTTCTTGGAAGATAATTTGTAAATATCTACCAAAATCTAAACTGTACAAACTCTCTGACCCAGGAATTCTACTTTTAAGAATTTATTCCACAGATATATTTGCATTTGTGTAATGATATATGTACAAGGCAAATTATTACAGCATAGTTATAACAGCAAAAGCTAGAAACAAAATAATTGTCTACCCTTTGGGCATTGGGTAAATACAATATGGTATAGCTGTTCAATGTAATCTATAAGGCAGCTGCTAAAAAGAATGAGGTAGCTCATTTGGCTCATGCACTACTGTGGAACTATATCCTAAATCAAAAAACAGCAGTGAAAAAACTCATAAAATATACCCCAAATATGTGTGCATGTGTAAATATGTATGCATAAATTTATAGAATATTTCTGGAAGGATATATAAGAAGCTAACAATAGAGATCCTTTTGGGGAACAAAATTAAAGGGAAAACTTACTATTTACATTGTATTCTTTAATACTTTTCAGATTTTGTACTATGTAGGCATATGACCTATTCAGAAATTAATTAATTAAAAATAAAAATAGATTTAAAAAATAAGAAACAGAAATACATTTTTGAATAACTGGGGAAGTGCTCACAGTATATAAATAAATGAAAAAAAAAACCACCATAAAAAATCAGAATTTCCTCCTGGATCAGAGTTTCCAACACTCTGCTTGGGGCTTCTGAGCAGTGCCTGCAAAGTGAGAAGCAGCCAACCATGGATACTCACTGGCCAGGCTGCACTAGGCCTCCCTGTGACCACCTGCAGACCCTGGGGGGGGGGGGGGAGGGGAGGGAGCAGAGGAGAGAGCTTTCTCATTCCCAGAGCTGGTTACCACTGTTTCCAACCAATGACCTCAGATCATTCAATAAAGCACATTTGCTATTGCAGATGGTTACTGGGAGTGAGGAAGAGAAGCACAATAGCAAGAGTTGGGAGGAGCTAGAAAGACAGGGGCCAAGGGCAAAAGCCAAGCACAGAGCAGGTTCCAGGCTGCAAACATTTGGGGGAACAGTGTTCTTTCCTGTTTGTAGAGTACTCTAACTCCTGCTTCTTTACTTTCCAAGGGTGTTTGAGGTTTTCTATGTATCTCCCACACTCGAAGTCCTTTGCTTTCTCCCCAGTAGAGCTAGCCTGTCACTCAGATAGATCAAGAATGCCCACAGCTGTGAAATTCCTGGCACAGGACCCTGAGCCCTTGGAATAACTATTTGCCTAACAAAAAGCAGCCATATTAATGTAGCTTGTTCAGTTCAACAGTGTAAAAATGAAAGGCAGAGGGAGGACAATCCCTTGGTACTGAGCTAAGACAACTGCTATGTACAGTTGTTTAGATTGTATACTACCACATCTAGGAGTCCTTTGATGCACAAAAGTTTGTAATTTTGATGAAGTCCCATTTATTGATCCTTTCAAAGAACCAGCTTTTGGTTTGTGGATTCTCTCTATTGCTTTTTGTTTTCTACTTCATCTATCTCTGTTCTAATTTTTGTTATATCCTTCCTTCTGCTTACTCTGGGTTTAATTTGCTCTTCTTTTTCTAGTTCTTCCACTTTTATAGTTAGGTCTCTGACTTGAAGTCTTTCTTCTTTTTTTATTGTAAGCATTTAGTGCTATAAATCTTCCTCTCAGCATCGTCTTCACTGTGTTACATAACTTTTAGTATGTTATATTTTCATTTTCATTTACCTCAAGATATTTCATAATTTCACTTCTGATTTTCCCATTAAGTCATTAGTTATTTAAGAGTACATTAATTTCCACATATTTGTGAATTTTCCATCTGTCCTTCTGTTATTGATTTCTGGCTTCATTCTATTGTGGTCAGAGAATATATATTGTATGACTTTAGTATTTTTAAACTTATTGAGACTTGTTTTGTGACCCAACAACATATGGTCTATCCTGGCAAATGATCCATGTATACTCAAAAAGAATATGTATTCTGTTTTTGTTGGATGCAGTGTTCTCTATATGTCTGTTAGGTCTTGATTTAGTATGTCATTCAAGTCCTGTATTTCCTTATTGATCTTTTGCCTATATGTTCTATCCATTATTGAGAGTGGTGTGTTAAAGTCTCCTACTATTCATGTCAAACAATCAATTTCTTTCTTCAAATCCGTCAGTATTTGCTTCATATATTTTGGGGCTCTGCTGTTAGGTGTATATATATTTATAATTGTTATATCTTCTTATTGAATTGTCCCCCTTTACAGCATATAATGACCATCTTTGTCCCTCATAACTGTTTTTGATTTAAAGCCTATTTTTTCCAACATTAGTATAGTCATCTGGCTCTCTTTTGGTTACTACTTGCATGGTATGTATTTTTCCATCCTTTCACACTCAACCTACTTGTATCTTTGAATTTAACATGAGTTTCTTGCGACCAGCATATAGCTGGATCATGCCTTTTTATTCATTCTGCCAATCTTGCCTTTTGACTGGAGAGTTTAATCCATTTTCATTTAACTGTTGCTAATACAGGCCTTTCTTCTGCCATTTGCTATTTAGCCTTTATAAGTCTCATAACTTTTTTGTTCCTCACTTCCATAAATATCTACTTTTAAATTCATTGGCATTTTTTGTGTTGTACCATATTGAGTGTCTTCTCATTTCTATCTGGATTTATTTTTCATCTATTTATTTTCTTTATGGTTACCATGGGGTTAAGATTGAACAACTTTAATATATAACAGGCATATATTTCATATTTGGTTTGATGCCTACTCAACTTCAATAACATGCACATATATTTTTCCTACACCCTGCTGTTCCCCACTATTTTTGGATTTGTTACCACTTATATCTTTGTACATTTTATGTCCCAAACACAGATTTATCATTACTTTTTATGCATTTTCATTCTAGCACCTATAGGAAGTAAGAAGTAGAGTTACATACCAAACAATACAATACAATAATGCTGGCGTTTTTAATTACACAAATGGTGACCTTTTACAGAGGTCTTTATTTCTTTATGCTGCTTTGAACCACTTAGCATCTTTTCCTTTCAGTCTGAAAAACTCCCTTTAGCATTGTTTGCAGATCAGATTTAGTGGTGATGAACTCCCTCAACTTTTGTTTATCTGAGAATGTCTTAATCTCTCCTTTATTTTTGAAAGAAAGTGTTATTGGATATAAAATTCTTGGCTGGCAGTTGTTCTCTTTCAGCATGTTAAGTTTTCAACCCTCTGCCTTCTTGCCTCCAAGGTTTCTGATGAGAAATTGGCACTCAGTCTAATTGGGACTCTCTTATTGCAACTTGCTGCTTTTCACTTGTAGCTTTCAAAACTCTCTTATTGTCCTTTGCATTCAAGAGTGTGATCAGTATATAACAGGGAGTATTTTTTTTTCATGCTTATTCTGTTTGGTGCTCGCTGAGCTTCTTGGATATGCCTATTTACCTCTTTTGCTAAGTTTGGAAAGTTCTCTGTCATTATTTCTTTGAATATTGCTTGTGCCCCCATTTCTCTTTCTTCTCCTTCTGGGACTCCTATAAGCATATATCGGTACACTTGATGGTATCCTTGAAGTGCTTTAATCTCATTTCACTTTTAATATTTCCTTTTACTTTCTGCTCCTCAGCCTGACTCATTTCAAATATTTTGTCTTCGAGTTCACTGATTTGCTCTTCTGCCAGTTCCAATCTGCTTTTGAAACCTTCTGGGCATTTTTCCTTTCAGTTATTGTGGTATTCAACCCCAGCAGTTCTGTTTGGTTCCTTTTTAAAATTTCTATGTCTTTACTTAGACTCTCATATTGCTCATTCATTGTTTTCCTGGTATTCTTTAGTTCTTTCTCTGTACCTTCCTTTATCTCCTTAAGCACTTTTAAGATCATTGTTTTAAAGGCTTTGTTCAGTATGTCGACCATTCTCAGTCTTCTTCGTTGGTGTTTTCTGTATTTCTATCCTCTTCTTTTAGATGGGCCATTATTTCCTGTTTATCTTATACTTTTTTGTTGCATAATGTACATTTTAATATTTTAAAATGTTAACTCTTGGATTTATTCCCTGGGATGTCTGTGTCTTGGTTTTGTAACCAATTGGTGATAAGACAGAGACTTTTTCAAGTGTCAGCCCTCCTACAGGATGGTCTACCCAAGGCAAATGCTGTGTACAGGTTTTTCCCCTGTCTTTCTGGGCTTTTGTCTTATCCTGGGATTTTGCTTATTAGTTGTTTGGGGTTCCCTTGTTTATAGGAATTTTGTTGTCTCCTCTGTTTTCCAGAAGATAAACTTTCTTCTCCAAGGTAATTGAAGTTGGCAGGCTTTTGTCCAAGACTGTCCACCTCTATAGTTTTTTACCCTCCTTTCATTGTCTCATGATGCTTTTGCCTTCAGGGAAAATTCTGGTTGGAGGGTCACTCTGACCAGGACTTTCTTAAATCAGTCTTTCCCAGCCAAAACAGGGTCCTAACCCCACAAAGGGGGCACAGACCAGCTCCAAAGTGCCCCGTGGAAGGTTGAGAAAGGATGCCAAAAGCTTCTCTAATGGCTCCCCAAAACTGAGCTTTCCTGGCCTGCCCAGCAAATGCAGCCCTTCAGTTAACTGTCCCCCACAGCTCTGAGGTAGCTGCATCTTTAAATCTCCACCACCTCTACCCCTGTTTGGAGGATGTTGAAACAATGGCTGCTGCTGCCTCTATCTGGGTAGTTTGAAACAATAGCTGACCTCAGAGCAGTGCCTCCAGCGATCTTTATTTGCTGATCAAAAGCTATGTAACCCAATTATAAAATGTGCAAAGGATATGAATAGACATTTCTCTGAAGAGCAAATACACATGGTTTAAAAAGCACAGGAAGAGATGCTCATCTTCATTAGCTATAAGGGAAATGCAAATCAAGACTACAGTGAGATATCACCTCATACTGATAAGAATGGCTGCTATTAAACAAACAGGAAACCACAGATGTTGGAGAGGATATAGAAAAATTGGAACACTTCTACACTGCTGGTGGAAATGTATAATGTTACAGCCGCTGTGGAAGACAGTTTGGCAGTTCCTCAGAAAACTAAATATCAAGTTTCCCTAGGACCCAGCAATTCTAATATTCAGTATATACCTAGAAGAGCTGAAAGTAGTGACAGGAACAGACATTTGCACCCCAGTGTTTACAGTGGCACTATTCACAATTTCAAAAGATGGAAACAATCCAAGTGCCAGTCAACAGATGATTAATAAAATGTGGTATCTACATATGCACTGGTTTGAAAGGAAGTATGCCCCCTAAGAAAAGCCATGTTTTAATATAATCCCATTTCATAAAGGTAGAATAATCCCTATTCAATACTGTAATGAGATCATCTCCCTGGTTGATGTGATTTAGTCGAGAATGGTTGTTAAACTGGATTAGGGGATGACATGTTTCCACCCATTTGAGTAGGTCTTGATTGGTTTACTGGAGTCTTATAAAAGTGGAAACATTTTGGAGAAAGAGATTCAGAGAGAGAGAGCAGAACTATGTGACCACGAGATGTGGAGTCCACCAGCCAGCGACCTTTGGAGATGAAGAAGGAAAATGCCTCCCGGGGAGCTTCATGAAACAGGAAGCCAGGAGAAGATGCTAGCAGATGACGCCGTATTCGCCATGTGCCCTTCCAGCTGA